>CAIGRQ010344181.1:0-10334 GCA_903798375.1 Fraxinus sp. D2006-0159 | reverse complement strand
TTTTTTTTTGCATTTTCACCCTTAATTACACATATGATTGCGCAAACCACTATTTGTTTGCACTTTTTTTAAAAAAAAAAAATAAATTTTTTTAATAATTTATTGGGGACTTGTTTGCACTTTTTTTTTAAAAGATGGGACTTTGATTGCAATTTAATTCTTTAGCTTTTTATTTAAATAAGAGGTTATATTCGTTAATTCACAACTTTTTTTATTGAGAAATTGGATAAAAGTGAATAAAAATAGTGGTTTGCGCAATTATATGTGTATTAAGGGTGAAAGTGTCAAAAGAATGAAAGGATGGGACAACGGCAAAAGATACGAACACTATGTATTAATTACCTTTTAATAGTTTATTTATGACTTATTTACACTTTTTTAAAAAAAAATTGGAACTGTGGTTGCAATTAATTTTTTTCTTTTTCTTTTTGTTTTATTTAAAGAGAGAAATATATTCGTGATTTCATTATTTTTAATTGGGAAAATATGTGAAAAATGACATTTTACACAATGAAATATGAAATGTGAAAATAAGGGTGAAAATGCAAAAAAAAAAAATTGAAAGATATAGACGTTTTCCATAATAACAATAAAAGATATGGACGTTATGTACTAATTACCCAAAATTTACGTGTTACATTTTATTTTCAATATCCATTAGAAATTAACGCAGAGAGTTTTTCATAAATAAATAGCTGCGAGATTTTGAATTCAAGATTTGTATATACGCTATTATTATATTTATATATATTCTACACATTTAAACATTTTGAATATGAAATTAGCAGAAAATTATTTAATAGTCTTTGAAATATTATATTATTCACATTATGAGGTCAGATTTTATTAGTTGAATCAAATTTCTGCCTGATATTCCTCCTTACATTCTGCACATCTATGCTTGTATGGTAGCCACCTCAAATTAGGTGTTTGTTTGGTATAACTTAAAAAGTTGAGGTTAAAAACAACTGTGAATTTTTAACCACTCATTTCATAGGATTAACAACTTTATCTACTTAATCACGCGTTTCATCAATTTTGATCAAAATCTACGAAAATTTTATCAAACAACCTGTCAATTCATCTTTTCCCAACATAAGATTATCTCATAGAGTCGTGGATGAAATGAATATAATATCAATGAATAAATTAAAGTAGTCAATAGTATTCGATGCTGAATATGGATTTAGACGAGGTCCTGAGTGAACATCAAGATAAAACATGGCCGGCGTAAACATTATAAAAAAAGTAAAATCGAGTGGTTTAACTTAACATAAATGCAATGTGATCCACTCAAGATGTAAAATGTGAGCAAGACAAAGATACATGAAAATGCTAGAAAATCCTAACAATTTTCAACATCATACAATCACTCTATTTACTACACTCGACTATTGTACGCCGATGTGTGTCAAGAGCATTAAACCAAACGGCAAATTTTGTAGCTTCTTAGTACTCGCTCATGGTTGCAACTTAAAGCGTGCCTGCATCCTCAGCTACCTTTTTCGCTTGAGCTTACTAGTTGAACCATTATTCTTGCCATTGAAAACCAAGACATTCAGACATCATAAGGAAATATTATGTATGTACAATGCAAGCTTTTAATGCTATAGAACCGATCATTAATGGCCATCCAACGCTCAGCTGCCTTCTTTAACACAAGATTCTCTATATAAAAGGGTCTCAATTCATAGCTGAAAATCTCAAAAAGGAAAATGGCTGTCCATTTTAAAGAATCACTAGCTTTGATTTGTGCATTGTCTATTGCCATTTGTACTGTAGATTCTCAGCTAGTTCCTGCAATAATAACATTTGGGGACTCATCTGTGGATGTTGGGAACAATGACTACATCCATACTTTTTTCAAGGCCAATTACCCGCCATACGGGAGGGATTTTCCCAATCAAGAAGCTACAGGAAGGTTCACAAATGGAAAACTAGCCACTGATATTACAGGTATGTCAAGTAATGTCACAGCATTTGACAAAGTTTTACATTGTCAACCTACTCCAACCCTTCGTCCTTTACCCGGGCAGGGAACTATCCACGTAAAACATAGGTGGAATTGTGTACTTGGCCTGATCAAGATTCCATATTGGAAATTACTGACATCTCTGTTTGATATATTCTTGCAGCTGAGACTTTGGGTTTCACTACTTATCCGCCAGCTTATCTTAGCCCACAGGCATCGGGGCAGAACCTTCTCCTAGGAGCCAACTTTGCTTCTGCTGGTTCTGGTTACGATGATGAAACAGCCCACTTGAGTGTAAGAAACACAAATTCATTAATGAACTATAAAACTTGAATTCATTATCTTATTCGTGCAATATGCTACAAAAATCAGAATTTATTAATTTGTGAAACTATTTTGCAGCATGCAATTCCATTGTCCCAACAGTTTCAGTGTTACAAGGGGTACCAAAATAAGCTAGCAAATGTAGCAGGCAGTACAAAGGCAGAATCAATTATAAAGGATGCATTATATATAGTTAGTGCTGGTAGCAGTGATTTTATCCAGAATTACTATGTGAATCCTTACCTCTACAAGTCCTGCACACCTGATCAGTATGCTTCAAACCTTGTTGGCATATTTACAAGTTTTGTCGAGGTATATGTCTTCTATTCTCTGTTTCTTACTCATAATATAACAGACTAATTAAGCTTTGTTCCAAATAAATTCAGGTCGGCTACATAAATCCTTTTAAGGTTGCTCCATTTAGTTCATTCCTGGATGCACCAGAAGATCTCAAACAAAAAAAATTAATTAAGAAAAACTTTCCAATTCATATGGAAACTTGGTATTGTCTCTTACAAGGCTCGGATTAGATGTCCGGTTAAGCTTAAAATGATAAAAAAAAAATTACTTAACTATTTGTTTCCAAACATGTTTAGAAATGTTAAATCTTTTATATTTCAACATCAAAAAAAAATAAAAAAAATAGTAGTTACCCTTCTTGAAAGTTGACTATTCTTTACTATCAAAATATATAATTTACCAGCTTAGACCACGTAAATAATTGAGCCTTAATCAATTTGTTAAACCTGAGAGTTTCCATCAACATTCTGATTCCCATTCTTGAGAAACAGGATTTATATGCCTGTGGAGCCAGGAGAATTGGGGTGACTTCACTTCCACCATTGGGCTGCATTCCGGTAACAAGAACTTTATTCCACGAGAGTGGTTGTGTCTCTAGGATTAACAGTGATGCCCAAGGATTCAACGAAAAGCTCAACTCGTCCGCAATACAACTCCAGCAACAACTTTCTGGCCTTAAGATTGTTGTGTTCGACATCTACAAGCCCCTTTATGAACTAATTCAAGATCCATCAAAACAAGGTACTAAACAAATTTGTCTTCAGAAATCTATGTTATGATGGATTGACTGGCTTCATCATAATAATTTTCAGCTGTTATTTGTTGAAAAATATTTAAATAAATGAATGTATCCCTTCACTAAATGCTTAAGCTTTTAGGCAAGGTAGTTCATACATAACATTAGAGCATTACGAAAAATGTCACGTGTAAGGCCTTTGCTTGTATCAGAGAGCAGGCAAAAGACTTCAGTTGAGGTCTGGGCGCCGCCTAAGTCTAAAAATTGTCAGGTATTAGGCATTTGATGAATCCAATTTGCGTGCGAGGACCGAGTGTGTTGAAGGAAATATTTACTATAAATAAACGTCTCATTCTAATAGCTGAAGCTTTTAGACTATTTGAATTTTGATTCAACATAATTTTGTCCTCGTAGGTTTTGCAGAAGCAGGGAGAGGTTGCTGCGGAACAGGAACTGTCGAGACAACAGTTATTCTGTGCAATCCCAAGTCAATAGGCACTTGTAGAAATGCGACTCAGTATGTGTTTTGGGATAGCGTGCACCCGTCTCAGGCTGCTAATCAAGTTCTTGCTAATGCCCTGATTTCCCAAGGCATCAACCTCATAGGATGATCCAAGAATTTACAACCTCTTTAATTTGTACATGAGGATGTTACTTAAGGAGCCTCTCCTTTACTGCTAATTTTTATTCCTAATAAAGAAATCTACTTATTTTTCATACTTCTGCAAGCTTAGCTATGAAAGCAAGCAAGAGTTATGATTACTGATACAAGGGAAATTAGTGAACGTACAAAGTAACTTAAAAAAGTCAAAGATGAAAGTAACAGCTATAACCCAACCTTTACCAGAATCAACATGTCCTTCAATAATAAAAATTCTGCAGATCTAAAACTAAATTCCTAATGACCGACTGAGACATGCATAGATTTTAGTACAATCGATTGAGCCTTGAGACTTGATCTACAGACGAGCCTTGATACTCGAACATAAATTTATCAACTGGATTTGGACTCAACCGCCAATTAGTCACTTCATAGTTTGTCGCCTTCAAATGAAAAGCAGCAGGACAAACAACGATCAGGCTACAGCCGGAGGAGAGCTCAGTCTAGACAGCAACAGGCTCGGGAGATGGCTCAGGAGGTACACCACTGCTACCATTGAGAACAATCACGTTGTCATCAGAGTCAACATCAACGATAACCGAATCACCTTCTTTGATTTCACGAGCAAGCATCTTCTCTGCCATGCTGTCCTCTAGAAGTCTCATTATAGCTCGTCTGAGTGGTCTTGCTCCATAGCTTGGGTTGTATCCTTCCTCAACGACCCTATCTCTAAATCTCTCTGTCACCTGAAGTTCGATATCTTTGCTTTTCAGTCTCTCTAATACTTCCTTTAGCATTATATCAGCTATCTCCTTCACCTCCAGCTTCGTGAGCTGCCGGAATACAATCATCTCATCCAATCTATTTAAAAATTCTGGCCTGAAATATTGTTTCAGCTCCTCTGTCACTAGGCTCTTGATCCGGTTGTAACTGCTATCCTTCTCATCATAGTCTAGATCAAAACCAATACGACGACCTCCCTTCTCGATTACACTACTTCCGACATTTGATGTCATGATTAAAAGGGTGTTCTTGAAGTCTACTGTTCTACCTTTGCTGTCAGTTAACCTTCCATCTTCAAGAATTTGAAGCATCATATTAAACACGTCGGGATGAGCCTTTTCGATTTCATCAAAAAGTACAACGGTATAAGGACGGCGTCGAACAGCCTCCGTTAGCTGTCCACCTTCGGTGTAACCAACATAACCAGGAGGCGAGCCAATGAGTTTCGAAACAGTGTGTCTCTCCATGAACTCACTCATATCAAGCCGGATCATGGCTTCTTCAGAACCGAAGTAGTAGGCTGCTAGTGCTTTAGCCAGTTCCGACTTTCCAACACCAGTTGGCCCGGAAAAGATAAAGCTCGCAATAGGCCGATTGGGGTTTTTAAGACCAACACGAGCACGGCGAATGGCACGACTGATGGCTTTAACAGCTTCATCCTGCCCAATGACCCGTGTGTGGAGTGTCTCCTCCATCTTAAGGAGACGATCAGATTCATCAGTAGACACTTTCTCAACAGGTATTCCCGTCCAAGAAGAAACAATGTGCTGAATGTCAACTTCTGTCACAACAGGACCTCCATCCCCTGCCTCACTCTCTGCCTTGGTCATTTCTTTGTTTTTGTCTATAAGAGCAGATATCTGTGCCTTTAGATCCATTTCCCTGTCACGTAACTCCCCAGCCTGCACATTAAATAAAGTATCATAAGCTTCATCTGATAAAGCAGGTGCTAGGAAATCCCACTGTGCATTACACTCAGCAACTAAACAGCTTAAGAATTAGCATCTATTGAAACGTGAAAGAAAACTCAGTATCCTATATCTTTACTCCTATTGAACTACAAAATGGGATGTGTATTATAAGGTTATAATTCACCTTTTCAAAGTCTTGACTTCTGACTGCTTCATTTTTCTCCTTCGTAATCTGCCTGAGTTCTTTCTCTACCTCCCTAGCTTCCTCAGGAAGCTGCAAAAGATAAAACCATTGCTATAGATTGGTTCGGATAAGCAAAATAGCATCACTATGAAAATCTCATACCTGAGCGTGACGAAGTCGAACCCGGGAACCAGCTTCATCAATCAAGTCAATGGCTTTATCTGGAAGAAAGCGATCACTGAAATATACAAAGAGAATATTCAGAGATGAGTATACAGTTTACAAGCAACATCCGACTAAGGTGCGTACGTATGTGACTATTGCTAGGATCAAAAGACAATTAGCCACCATTAGGCCCCCATTATTTGAAATTTTAATGGTTGGAATAGTTTTTTTTTTTTTGAAAAATGTATGGTTAAAAAAAAGGGATTCCGTGTAATATTATTTTATTGGAGAATATGTGGTTGATAAGGAGAGTGAGAAAAATGAATTCTAATTTTATTGGGGGGGCTAAACGGGGGGATGGAAAGCACTGTTATTCGGATGCTTCAAATCCTCCAGTCCCATTCAACATTATAATTTATAGATTAAAATTATAATATTACTTTTTTCTCCAAAACAATACTACCTGATGTACTGGTGTGACAGTTGAGCTGCAGAAACTAAAGCTTCATCAGTGTAACGAAGCTTGTGATGGATTTCATATCGTTCACGAAGCCCTTTTAAAATCTGTATTGTTTCATCCACAGTAGGCTCCGGGACCTTGACAGGCTGGAACCGTCTTTCTAATGCTGGATCTTTCTCAATGTGCTTTCTGTATTCATCCAGCGTAGTAGCCCCAATACACTTGATTGATGCAGATATAAGCATGATAAAAAGATATCAAACAAATGAGGCGACTAATAAAAGATGGGAAAAGACATATGGAGCACTCCCGTTAAACTTAGTACATCAAAATTGTGAGCCACTAAAAGTCATAATAGTCATTCAATAGCGCCATATAGCAAGTCAAGGCTGAATGCACCCAAGCAACCATTTGCAACCCTTCGCAAAACATACTTATAACACTGAGGTAAGGAAATGAAGTGTGGAACACAGAGGAAGATGAGTTTCCAAAAAATAATTAAACTAAAGAAATTGTTGTCTCATTTTCAAATATTTCCAGAAGGAAGAGTAATTCACATTTTTAAGATGTGATGAAGATGCACAACATCAAATGCATCTGTACGCTATACATGGAAGAGTTGATGGTTCAATTTTGGCCCTACCAACCTGTAATTCACCCCGAGCTAGCGCAGGTTTCAAGATGTTTGCAGCATCAATCGCCCCCTCTGCTGCTCCTGCTCCAATCAATGTGTGCACTTCATCAATAAAAAGTATAATTTCGTCACTCTGTTTAATTTCCTCCATCAGCTTCTTCAGCCTTTCCTCAAATTCACCACGATACTTTGTCCCCGCAACAAGAAGACCCATATCAAGGGTTATAACCTAAAAGGACGGAAAAGGAATTTTTATTGCTGTCTCAAAATACTGTAGGTTTTCAGTATTTAATAAAAAACATTAAATTAGCCTCTATTGGGAAAGAATTTATAAACAGTTTGATTTATAAATAGATAGAAATGAGTGGTGGATAAGTGGATAAAACTTGTGGGTCCATTGGAATGTATGATTGAAAATGAAGTTTGACCACTTATAAATTGATTTATAAAGTTTGCCAAACGGAGGCTTACTTATTCCACTAAAAAATAAAACCATAATTACGAAATATATAAACTGAAAGTACAAAAGGGGAAGGGAGTGTGGGTATCAGTATCACAGAACCAAATTGACTATAGCATACAATACATTTTATTTTGAATCCAGATAATATGAATTATAAAATCCGTACAAACCCTCATAGAACCGAGACCACCAAAGAAAGGATAATTTAGCAGGTATGCATGTAAGGGAGTTGTTTTGATACTTATTTTTAAAATCTTCTTCAAAATTCTTAGTGGATCTCCAAGATCCACTACAAAGAGGGAAAAAGAACTTAACTGTTCAAATTTATAGAGGATTACCAAATCGGGGCCCTTGAAAAAAGCCATCCAACTCATACTTCTACTCATGGGACATTCCGGTTGTGTTTGGTGAACCCGAATAGACCGTAAAAAATTTAGTATAAAATTAGAATATACTGTGGTGGGTAATAGTATTATGGTGGATTAAGGTGAATGACATTCTTTGATTTTCATTCTAAATAATGTCTTTAAATTATGTTATCTTATCCAGCCTAACCCAACTCAACCCTCCGCATTATGTTATACCATACATTAAATGATTTTTTTAACTAAAAAATCAAAGAATATATTTACACCATAATACCATCAATCTAGTACTATCTATTCTAAATTTATATACAGTCTTATCAGGGGCGTCAAACGCAACCTTAGGGTACCAGCTAACCAATCTGCCTATTTCTCTTCAAGGCTTCATATAGTATTTTTACCTTTTTCCCCTCGATGGTCTCAGGAACATCCCCATTGGCAATTCTCTGAGCAAGGCCCTCAGCAATAGCTGTCTTCCCAACACCAGGTTCTCCAATGAGGCAGGGGTTATTTTTTGTACGCCGCCCCAGAATCTGAGTGACACGTTCAATTTGCTGCTGCCTTCCAACAACAGGGTCCAATTTACCCTAAAACCAAGACATCGAGCACCTTTTAGCTCTCAATGAAAAGTTAATGCTTGCAGGCATCAATAAATACAGAAGATTTACCTCCTCAGCTAGCTTGGTTAAATTAGTACCGTACTCCTCCAGTGTAGGCATCTTGTTGCCTGAGCTTCCACCTCCAACGCCAGCACCAACAGCTTCCGCACTCTCGCCCACCATTCTAATAACCTAATCCCCCAAATGGATCAACATACAGTCCGTTTTAAGGGAATCACAAAAAATAGTTGACAGAAAGCAAAGAGAAGTAGGAATTCTTGCCTGTGTACGAATATTACTTGGGTCAGCACCTAAATTCTCAAGAACACGAGCTGCCACACCTTCACCCTCACGAAGCAATCCCAGCAGCAAGTGTTCTGATCCAACGTAATTGTGACCTACATCAAAAGGCAATAAATTTCTCATCAAATTTCAGAGAAAAAGAAATTGATAATAATCCACCCAAATAATGTGTCCTGAGGATAAATATGAAGCTAACATAAAAATAGAACCTTTATTTATAATTTTATATGCTACCCCAAGTAGAGTGAAATAAGATTGGAACAGTAAAACTGTATATTAGAATTTGATGAAGTAAGAGCCTAACATGTGTACCAGGAATCGTTGAAAGAAATAATGAAAAAGTTACCTAGCTGGCGAGATTCCTCCAGCGAGAGTTCTAAAACACGCTTTGCACGAGGAGTAAAAGGTATCTCCACAGCAACGAATCCACTACCCCTTCCAATTATTTTCTCCACCTCCACACGAGCATCTTTCAAATTAATTCCCATTGACTTGAGAACCTTAGCAGCAATGCCAGTGCCCTCACCAATAAGTCCCAACAGAATCTGCTCAGTTCCCACAAAATTATGGCCAAGCCGTCTAGCCTCCTCTTGTGCAAGCATAATACCTTTTATTGCTTTCTCTGTAAAGCGCTCAAACATGGCTCGTGGTGCGATCCGGCACTTTCTTCGTCGTGAAACAGAGGTGACACCAGATACCTTCGATTGGAGTGACTGGCTAGTTTGCCTCAGCATCATATCTAAGGCATTGGATCCTCGCAATCCTGAGAAATTCCTGATCCTTAGAGGCATTGTTTGTAAACTACACATCGTTGTAACCATTCTTTTTGTACTCCCAGATCCCTTTAATTGTCCATTCCTTCCACCGGCAACTATATTAAGGTAATTAGTTGACTGAACTAAAGCTCTCTCCATGATTGCGTTAAAGGGATCTGCATATGAAATGACAATTAGACAGCTGAGATTGAAATCAAAAGACAATTATATAGTTGAGAGCACAAAACAATTCTACTTGAAGCTCCAAAATATGTGATGGCAACATATACAGCAAGCATAATCTGCTAAAATTTCTTCTTGCGAGAGAAGCTTGAACAGAAGCACGTCAATGCTGCATGGAAATGTGGGATATTTACACATGGTCACCATAACAAAAAAAAATGAATCCCATCTTCAACAAACATGCTCTATGCCATCTATAACGTAGAAACATCCTTAAATTATAACTTTGCTTTCTAGAAGCAACAAAAAGGGTCAATTAGTGGGTATTTGGACATGAAAGGATCCATACACACCCACAACTACCTAATTAGCCAGAGTTTCCAGTTTTGGAAGCAACAGACCACATTGAAATGCTCCATGAGAACACAAGAAACTCACTTCAACTGTTCAACACATGTAAAGTTAATGCGACTGGAGGCTAAAATAACGTAGAAAGGTCTCTGCTATTTTATACGAAGATCTGGATATACAAAAAACAATAATTTCTTGAAAAATAGATCTAAAATATCATCTTGAATCAAGGGAGTTGGCTGAAG
>CAIGRQ010344178.1:0-18927 GCA_903798375.1 Fraxinus sp. D2006-0159 | reverse complement strand
TATGATATTTTTTCAATAGTGTAGGATTATTTTCCTTAATATTTGATTGTATAATTATTATGCAATCTTTTCTTTTAGAGTTATTTATATCCCTATAAATAAGGTATTTTACTTTGTAATAGAAAGAAGTTTATTATATACAATTATAATATTCTTGACAATATGTATCCACAAAATCCACATACATTACACTAGAGTCAACGACGCGTACACAAATCGATACAAGAAGTTGGACGAATAAAAAATTAAAATGTAAAAACTTTATCATAATTGATATTCATAAATCTTTCATATTTAACTGCGGTAAAAGGTTGTAAATATATTATCGAAAAAAATTTCACATTTCACATTTGATAAGTGATAACCCCATTACACGTTATGATATAGAAAATTACATGTGCAGTTTATGTTCATAATATGCTGCCAAATAAAATAAAAATCATTACATCGCAACCACCTTCTACTGTTTTGTCATTCCTTGATGATGATTTGTAGACTTTGATTGTATAATTATTATGCAATATTTTCTTTTAAAATTATTTATATCCCTATAAATAGAGTGTTTTACTTTGTGATAGAAAGAAGTTTATTATATACCATTATAATATTCTTGACAATATGTATCCACAAAATCCAAATATACATTACACTAGAGTGAACGACGCACACACAAATCGATACGAGAAGTTGGACGAATAAAAAATTAAAATGTAGAAACTTTATCATAATTGATATTCATAAATCTTTCATATTTAACTGCGGTAAAAGGTTGTAAATATATTATCGAAAAAAAATTTCACATTTAACATTTGATAAGTGATAACCCCATTACACGTTATGATATAGAAAGTTACATGTGCAGTTTATGTTCATAATATGCTGCCAAATAAAATAAAAATCATTACATCGCAACCACCTTCTACTGTTTTGCCATTCCTTGATGATGATTTGTAGACCTATTTAATTACAACTATGCAGGAAGATCATCATTTTTCCATTTTTCTTCTAATGAAACCCTAGTAGAGTTAGCTAGATATATTTTATATCGTATTCTTATTGTTTTAACTGAAAAGAGTAAATAATTTTAATTTTTTCAGACGATGGATGAATGAAAAACATTATCAGTATTCTCTTTTCAGACACTAGATCTACTAATGTCTTCGATGTCAACTAAAGCATTAGAGGCTATGATGTATTTAAAGAACTGACAAGATGTACTCTTAACAAATAAAAGACAAGATGATTAGTGTAATTGCCGCATGCTTAGCAATTATAACCTTCAAGAATTTTTTTGTACACCAAGTTTTAGAATCATTTATTTTAAATTGTCTACAAAATATTCATTCGCGCACAATTTTAATTCCGTTATGTATTCTAGTCAGTCCCAAGTCCGATAAAAGGATGAAGGTTTTTACAACGTTATAACTCTTTCAACAAAACAGAATTTTTATGTTTACATTTTCTTACATATTTGAATCTTTATTATACTTCGTGGAATGAAAGTGCAATTTTTTTGATAAAAACTCTCTCGCGGGAAGGCTTGAATTGCCTCACTAAGGGACAAGCCGAGCCCAAATTAATAAAGTGAGTCAGTTCGTGCTCGATTGGCCCCACAAGCGAGTTCGAGTTGGCTCACTATATGGGTGGAGTCTAGCAACCTAAGTCGATCCATTTAACACCCCTAATGTGACTATAAATGAGCAAGGTTATTATTGTTTCTCTGGAAAGTGGAATGTCATTCTCTTAATTTCGGGTCTATAAAATTTCTTTCCCTACTACAATTCCCTTTTTTCGTACCTGTAGATTCAAATACAGTAGTGCCCATGTATTTTAAATCATTACATGTACAAACCTGGCTACAGCTTGAATTTATATAATTTTGCTTTTAATCGAGACTATTCTGAGCACTAAAATTGGGTAGATTTTCTGGTGGTGGTGGTGGTGGTGGTGGTGGCGGCGGTGGCATTTGGTTGGGATAAGAGGACGGAGTTGGAGAAGATGATGCTTATCCTAGTAAACATAAAGATATCATTTTGTCCTTTTGATTTTTTATCAATGAAGGTCAATCATTTAAATTTTGATCAACTAACGGTGAATTGGATGGTTTTTGTCCAAATGATCGCTCATTGCATATAAAATTTAAGGTTTAGTACTTATCCCGCAAAAATGAAATTTGAAACTTCACGGCACTTATATGAAAGGTAGATTTTAATTTAAGTCAAAATTAACAGTTAATTTCAACTACCTATTTCAAAACAATCACAACTTTTCAATTATAGATTCATCGACTATATCAAAACCTAGTAAAAACTGATTTAAAAAAAAAAGTTGAACCCCAACTTTGAGGGGCCCCACCAACCCTGCCCTGGACCATTGTGGAGGAGGTAAATCGCAGGATATGCCCCCCAAGAGTCAGTGTGGAGAGCTTATGGATAGACCTGAGCTATTAACCCTATGGTAACTCCCGCTTGCAACAAAGTCAATTTCACCTTGTGGGGAATCGAACTCTGCACACTACCACGCTGAGCCCTAACCGGCTTCCCCTTTGTCACTGGGAGATTTGCCCTGGTGGCTAGTAAAAACTGATTTTAATTCCTATGAAATATGGGCCAAGTATACAGTATACACGTTCCTATGTAATTTCATATTATGTACATGAAATTTCTTTTTGGATTTAGCCCCCGTTTGATTTTCATTAAAATTCTCATTCACATTCTTTTACTCATTTTCAATCACATATTTTTCAATAAAATAATATTTTTCATCACATTAATAACTTTTCCTTCTTTTTCAACAACACATTCTCCATTAATACATTATTCTAAAATACATTATTCCAAAATAACGTAGCTCAAACACACCCTTATTCTTAAATTCTTAGAATTTTTTATATACACACAGACCAAAAGTTGGATTGGCTTTGAAAGGTGATGATAGCTAGTAAAGTAATATTGGTGGCCAGTGGCTACCTCTCTGTTTCTTTAGTCATATAACATTCAACAACCATCTTCTCTAATTTGGCTTTTAGTCCACCTCTTTATCCCCTTGAAAAAAATGATTTGCTATTTATTTAATTATTTTATTCTTTCTTATTCCTCTACATGTCTGTTTTTCTTTCAAACTTTTTACAGTCTATAAACAGATATAAAACTAGATTTTATTTATTTTTATTTTTTAATTAATATTATAGAATAAATCTAACTTTATAAAAGTTTTTGATAACATGCTAACTTTAAAAAAAATTTCGACGATCATATGCTAATCGAATCGATAAATCGCCTATGTCATCTCAAAACTTGTTTCGAGAACTATATCATAAACATATCGAACGATCCAAATAAAGATTGAAAATAGTTAAACACACGTCAAATGAGCGTGTTAAAAAGAGACGTCTAACTTGTTTTTTCTTTAATTTTTTTCAATTACTTTATTAATGTTTATTATTTTTGCACGATAAATTTCTCAATATAATCTATATAAGGTATGACGTCCAAAAAAAATAAATAAATAAATAAAATAAAATTGAATGTAAAATTACGTCATTTAAAAAGTAATTTTTTTAAAAAATTTCCTAAATGATTGAGAGACGATATTTTACATTAATGTAAAAAAAAAATTGACATTAATGTTAAAAGAGATGTCAATTAAAGATTATTAGGAAATTTTCTAAATAACATTAAAAAATTTATTCGATTATTTTTAAAAGTTATTTTTAAAATGATCGAGAGGAAAAAGTAACATTAATGTTAGAAAAAGTTCCTAAAAATGGTCATTTTTTTTTTTTTTGGGGAATATTTGGGATGTAACAATAATTGAGTGGAAAGTATAACAATTGGAAAATAATAAATGTACATTGGGGTGTACATAAGGGTGTTCATAGCAATTCAATACCCCATATATGGTAATAATAATTTTATTAGGAATTTTTACATCTAATTTTTTTTTTTTAACTTCATACCCATATAAAATTTTATATGATGTAAATTATATTGAGAAATTTGTAGCGCAAAAATAATAAACATGAATAAAATATTTGAAAAAATTAAAGAAAATATGAGTTATACATCTTTTTAACATGAACGTTTGACGCATAGAGCATGTTTGGTAGAGATTAAAATTGAAAACTAGTCGTTATTATTGACTTTTATTAGACGAGTGAGACCCAATAACGGTCATATTTTCAATTTTAATCGGATTTTAATGGTTACCAAGCAGGCTATTAACTATTTTTAGAAGATGCTAGATGTACTCACCCATTTACTAAATGGGTTACTACATCGTCAAGTGGCGCCCCCCTATTGGAGGGGTGCCGAGTGGGCCCGGCACCCCTTCAATAGGGGGGCGCCACTTGGCGATGTAGTAACCTATTTAGTAAATGAGTGAGTACACATAGAATAATCCACTATTTTTATATTCATTTAAATCATTTGATATGTCTATGATGTAGTATTCGAAACAAGTTGACTTAACGATTTATTGATTCGACTAGCATCGTTGAAAAACTGGTCGTTTCGCGCATTATTAATAACATGAAAAATAGACCGTAAATGCTTCGAAATGGTATTAAAAATATAATATTTTGACTTTATTTGACATCCCAAATGATCTTGAAAATTGAGACGAAAACATTAAAAAAAAATATAATGAATTTGTAAACCTTTTTACATCCTTTTCATCTCACCCTTCGTTTTTCTTTTAAACAAGTGTCATGCCCTGTTCTCTCCTGTAAAGCAAAGCCTGTTTTTGTAGCCCGATTGTAATTATTCTAGACAGACAGTCTTTTCTCTCTCTCATGGAGACCCCATCTGATCTTTTTAGTGGAAAACTTGAGACGAAGCCGCCTCTGTTTCTCTCTCTTAATAGTTGAATGGCTAAAAAGAAACCTCTCTTACCCTCTCCCTCTCTCTTGAATCTTGAAGAAACCATAACTCAACCCCAACCAATATAAGGCAAAAACAAGAAGTTCTCCTGCAAAAACAGAGAGATCCCAGTTCAGCCACAATCAATTTCATCAGATGTTGTGGTTTTATTCATAGAAAACCCTTTTCATCAACGAGGAGTAAAAAAAAGATGCACCGTCTTCTTTGCATATCAGTGCTTTAAATCATGGCTACTTTCTGGAAAATATCTCTCTCTAGATCTCTTTTTGTAGTAGCTTCTATTTAATGGTTCTGTACCAATAAGCAAACAAAATCTCACTGCAGTAGTGCAAAATCTATCTTCATATATCTGTCTGCCCCTTGCGTTATTCCTTCCTTTTTCTTATTGGTGTTCTGTCTGTAGAATTTGCTTTCTTGCTGTAAAAGAGGAGAGGAGAGGAGAGAAGAAAAAATGGATTCTGGTAACAGCGGGAGTTTGCAGTCATCTAGTGGTGGTGATGAAGAGTACGATTCACGCGCCGCTTCGATTTCAGCTTTGATGAATCATCCAATGACTCATGTTGGCTCCATTTCTAATCCATTACAACCCCAACCCCAACCAACGCCACTGCAGTCTCAGTCACAACCACACTCCACCAACCACCCGGCGGTGTTTGACCCACTTTCACACTATCTACGATTTCAAAACCCGAGCTCCCTTTTCAATGCAAACATGGTATGGCCCAGAAGTACCACTACACTAGGATCTGAGCCTACTTCCACTGGTATCGTCAACCCCATACTTGCTTCACCTAATTTTATGGCCTCTTTCACTAATCACTCCCATATAGTTCCATTCTCTAGCGGTGTAGACAACCCTACAAGTGTACCACCGGTTGCTATAGATAATACAATATCTGATAATCAAAATCAGATTCAGGGCCAGAATCAAACGGCTGCTCGTAACCCGAAGAAAAGAACAAGAGCCTCCAGGCGTGCACCGACTACTGTGCTAACCACAGACACCACCAATTTCAGAGCCATGGTGCAGGAATTTACAGGTATCCCAGCGCCACCCTTCACTTCTTCGCCTTTTCCAAGAAGCAGGCTTGATCTTTTTGGTACACCGTCTAGCATGAGATCTATCCCCTTGGACACTATACAACCACCCTATCTGCTGCGGCCTTCTGCACAAAAAGTTCAGTCACCAACCCAATTTCTATCTTCTGCATCCTCTCTTTCCTTGTTAAGTTCTAACAACAATATTGTAACTTCTGGTTCTTCATCTACCGGTGCTTGTAATTTAACTCCTTCCATTAACTATCAACTGGCTACTGAAAGTTCAAATCTTTCCAACATTTTCCCACTTGCCAATTCAGCCATGCTAGGCTCAACAAAACCTCGAGTTTCATTGGAAATTCCATCAGATGATCATTCACATGTTAAAATAGGGGGCTTGAGTGAATTCAATCTAGGTCATGTCCATGTTAACACAAGCATTTCTGGGCTTCCAAATCTCATTTCTTCTGATCAAATGGCATTAAGGGATGATAACACTGCGACAAACTGGAGCAAGAGTCCTTCAAACAACGGGGATCTACCTCAGATGACACCTGTTAATAGTAACTACAGTTTATCACGTAATGCTACCAGCGGAAAGCTCATTTATCCGGCTTCTTCATCAACAAGTTTTCACGGCGAGAAGGGGTCTGATAACCTTGCGCCAAGAGGTGAAGGTATGGTGGAGTCTTGGATTTGTTCTTCAGACTAGAAATGATTATACTATAGAAAGTATTCTGGGGTAATGATGAGAGTTATGATTAAACCATTGAAAGAGGTTAATTTAGTGTGATCTTCATGATCTTAACCATGACTTTTACAAAGGTAAATTACACTGTAGTACTGCTTAAATTATGTGTAAATAATAGTCCGCTTTTTGGATCTTTTCATAAATATACGTACAAACATATCTATATATTAATATTGCTAATCATACACACAAGTCTTACCTAAAGTGATCGTGTCATACAGGGAAGCTATAAGTTAATTGTGTTTACAGAAAAAAATTACTGTTTTTGTTTAATACTGTGCATTTGTTTCGTTTCGTTCTCACATTGCGATTGCACTAAAATTCGATGGGAATGTGAATCAACAGAGAAAGAATTGAAAAACCCATCAGACTTTGTTACTACCGCTCGCTTTTGAAATTTAGAAGTTACTTTTGAATCTGTTTGGATGATTTTTTCGAAGTGTTATATGTCGTTAGAAGAATTTTTAAAAGAAGTTACGTAACTTCCTGAATAAACTCTTTTACCAAAAGCAAAAATCTCTTGTTAAATCGTCTTTTCCTCGTACTTTCTATTACATAACTTATTCATATATAATCTTTAGTAAAAATACATCAATTAGGGAAACTAATAACAAAAAAGGAATGACCCAACAAAAATGTCCAACAATGCGGCTGCTGCTAGCTTTGAATTTCGTTTGGTGTCTTCGTGCCTTTCGATTTTTTCCACCAAAACAATGGGGGAAAGAAATTCCTCAAAAATCAAGAAGGGTAATGCTTCTTGTACAAAATGTGTCCAAAATGGCCACTTGGACACCCCCTATTGGAGGGTCGGCTGGGCCCCACAGCCGACCCTCCAATAGAGGGTGTCCAAGTGGCCATTTTGGACACCCCTTTGTACAAGGTTTTGTACCTATAGCACATCCCAATCAAGAATTGGGCACGTGTTGGGGCATAAGATGGAAATTGAATTGGTCAGAGCATTTGGCCAATCAAACATGGAATTTGGATGGAAATGAAATTTATTTTCCATTTTTCGTGGAACTTTCCTCAATCGAACAGGGCCTTAATGTATTTCAATTTGATTTACTAAACGAATATTATTATATCTTGTATATGATTCAACAATTTGAAGTTAATTTCTCTATCAGAAGAAAATTATATACACACGGAATTAATATATTCTGAATTTTCTAAATTTGTATATAAAGTGGTGGTGGGTTTACATCATAATGAGGTATTAATAATTAGTTAAATGTCGTTAAGCAAGAATCTTCATCGTGTCCATTTTAAATAAAAACATAGGAACTATTTTTCAAAAGTACAATAAATTTATCTATGAGCACATTTGATTCGCTTTGCAGAATCCATACTATTCCTCGTTGGTTCCTTGCGTGCATTGTTCATCTCAAGTTAATAATTATTAACTATATCTGGAGGGACAGTAATCGATTGCCTTTTGTTTGTATAATGTATTCGTGCGTCAACATGTTATAACTTGAAAGTGATTTTATTGTATTTTGATTCAATCCATTAGTGATTAAAGAACATTGCCAAGACTTGGTCTTGCCAAAAAAAAAAAAAAAAATTTACCTTAGAATGACTATAATTAATCATATTAATATATAGAACTAGATGACCGTCGCGTAGTAGGTGACAATGATGAAGTAATGTTGAAACTATTTGAGTAAGGTATATGAAAATGTCTTTTAATAATGTATGGGGTTGTTTGACAAACTTTTATTAATTTTTTTAACGGATTTTGATAAAAGTTTAATAAAGTGTATTGTTAAAAAGTTGATAAAGTTTTTGAATTTCATGAAAAGTTCGACACGTTTGAAATTTTATCAAATATGTATACATAACATTTGGGGACACAACTAGTACATCACAAAATTAATTACCATTCTCACTCTTTGTCGTGAGCCTCCCTTTCTAACCGTCACTAAGGGCATGTTCTCTTTACTATTTTCAAACCGTTTTCTATTTTCGATTTTTCAAAACAGTGCAAACGCATTCTGTTTCTTATTTTCGAAAACGTTTTTTTGAAAACAAGTTAAAAATTTACAAAGAAAACCCAAAACGAAAAATTTGCCGTTTTAGGTGCCTTCAGTTATAATCAAGCCAAAATTTTCAAAACGCGTTTTGAGTATTTTCAAAACAATTTTTCAAAATGCCAAAAAGAACACATTTTCAATAATCTCAAAATAGACATTCAAAACACAACACCCAAAATAAATTCAAAACTTAAAACACAAGACTAAAATACAGAGAACAGCCCCTAATCTTTTCTTGCTAGTTGCGGTAAGATATTTTAAAAAATTTAATAAGAATAATTTTCTTGAGAAGAGCTGATAAATATTAGGTGTAGGTCAGAATGTTCTAACCAAAAATAAAAAATAAAATTCAGGTGAATAAACGTAAACCCCACTTCTAGGGTATAACTTGCAGTATACAATTGCATGGATGGGGCCAATGAATTCCCCTTTCAGTACTCGTTTCTTCTTCGATTTGTATTCTCCGACAATAAATAAGGAGGTTGCGTGCGGATGGCGCAGAACAATTGCCAAATTTATTGTCGAGGAATGGAACCAAAACCTCTGCTTAGAAACTTACAATTCTATGTAATGTTGTTGCTTAATCGATGGATATTTTACCTTGCAATTGCAATTAAGAATTTGTTCTAGAAAATAAAGTGATTCCGAGAATTCATGACTCGTAAAGATTGGAATTTATCGATACTCTCCCATGATTGGAATATTAATCATGTGACAAATATTGATGATATCGTATTTAGTTATAGTTGCAATTAAATGATTTATACGCATGAATTGGAATAAGTTTCTAAATGCTACAATGAATGGCTCCCAACTATTTTTGAGATGAATAATGATATTTGTAGTTGATGACTACAGTAGTCTCATTACTTGATGTCCAACTTGTAATTGTTTAATTATTAATATTAAAATTCATTTAATTTTTTTAATAAAAAAATAATGACACGTGAGATGTTATATAGCATAACTATTGTAATCTCTTACTATGAATAAAATTATTCTATTAAAATAGAGTGTGATTTGAACTATGATAATATTCCAATTTGAGATGGTATGAAATAATATTTTATAATAAATAAATTGTGATTTTATTTACTTATTTATTTATTGTATTTATTTATTATTGAGTATGCGAATTAAAGTGCTTATGATCACTTGCGATAATATAAATTGGATACCTGCATTGTGAAATACAATGTGATAAAATAAATAATGAAAAATACTAGATGAACATAATGTTTGACATAATGGCCACATGTTTGGTCCCTATTGGAGAGTTGCCGGGCATTATGTGTACTATTATGTCCCCATAGCATTACTCATAAATAATTTGTTCATAACCAATGTATAAGGATTTGCATTTTGTACTGCAAGGTTGTAGTGTTGATCGATTCACTATTTATTTGAGTGTGTGATTTGTACTTATCATAGAAATAGTTAAAGGTGACACTAGTATATTATTATACTTGGAGTATATTGAACGGAACATGTGTTGACTTAACTCTATAGCATGATCATGCGAAGAATTAAACTCCATTTGATCATCATGTATTTCATCTAAATCCCATGACAGGTTATGTATATCTTTTTGTGACTTTAATTGTTCTTTGATTTACCATTGGGTGAGATCAATTTAATTGGTCAAATATCTCGATGAGTTGGGAATTTGAAAATGAATGAAGTAGAGAACATGAATTTGTGTCGGGAACCGTCGCCCAGAAAAATTGGTAGAGTGACTATTTAAGTATTTTCTGTTGAACGCTTAAAATTTGAGTTCAATGTTTAGCGACGGTTAAATTTCAACATCTTTGATTAGCTCATAGGAATAAAATGATACTTAAGTTAGTAAGAGTAATTAGAAGGGAAAATTTTTCATTGATGCTCGTACCTAATTATCGAATCTCAAACAAAGATAAAATAGATATAGTGCAGGTTATAAAATAATATTACAGATTTATTAGCTTCTACGATGTTATATATTCCAATAGTACAATCTTTTGACTTAGTGGAAACGGTAAAGATTACTAATTAGATTGAGTGGCCTATGGTTGATTAGACAAGATCTTATCATTGGGGCTTGGATCATATATGTCCAATCAGGTCCCTTAGGTAGCTCTATAAAGAATGGGACTTAATTATAATTATAATAAAAGTTTTGGACTTATTCGTAATTACAATAAGCTTTTGTACTTAATTATAATTATTACGAAAGTTGTAAACTTAATTGTAATTGAAGTTATAGGACTACACATGTAATTAAATATGAAATAATTGGATTTTGACCTTACTTAAAACTCATATTTGGATTTTAATAATTATGTCTTCTATTTAAATGTGGAATTCTTATTGTATATGGATTGAAACTATTTTATCTCTATAAATGCAAATTAGATGGAATCTAGATATCCTGTTGAAAACAATAAAATATAAAACAATAATTTCATAGTGTTCAATTTTGGAGAGAGAGAAAATGATTTTTTTTCTTATTTTATTCAATTGTCCAGTCCAAAAATTAGTTTTTTGATTTAATTAAAAAAGTTCTTACCCATTGGTAGTATTGACTTTGGAAAATACCACAGAAGATTTGTAAGTTTGGAGCATCAAGTTCTTAGAATTAAAAAGTTCGAAGTTCGTGATCCAAAAGGCTAGAAGCTCGTAATATGCAGTACAAAGATTTGTTAATCACTTGCCTTGCTTCATTTTAATCTTTTTTTTATTTCTTCTTTTTATTGTCCTAGTTATCATATTACTAATATAATAATTTATTGGAAAAAGTAGTATTTTTCTAATCAGATTATGTTTCGAATTAATAAATAGACAACATTTTTCTTTAATGTTTAGCATCAAATGCCTCTTCCAGATTTGTCAATTTGTAATCCTCTGCGAATATTAGGATTCTTATACGGTATAAATAATCCCCTTTTTATAATGGGAATTATAAAACGTGTGTTTAGCATCACGTCTTTCTATTACTTTATGTGTTAAATTAAAATTAAAATTAAAATGTCATTAACAATTCCCTTTTTATAACGAAAGAGACAAAAAAGTCTAATAAATAAAAGTAAGAATAAGTAGAAAAATCTGCCAAAAGAAAAAAGTGATCAATCTTTACGGGTGTATCATTTTCTTTTTCTCAAAGGTGGGAATCTTTTTCATATTCTTGATTGATAGATAACTATGATTATTTTCCATTTCAAATTCAGATCCCACACTTTTATTTCGAAATTTGAAATGACTTGAAAAGATAAAGGAAGGTGACTTTACCATGAAACAATTTCAAATCATTTTCTAATCCTGAGTTATGATAACGGATAGATTACGAAAAAGTATTCAAGTGGATCATACAATTCTTCATTAATACCGATTTCACGAGAGTAACTGAGCCGTGAGTCAAAATCCAATTTTGGTGTATCTCAGATACCGAGACTAAACAATAATATTTTCAACTAAATTGATTGTTCATTTTGTAATTTTCATCCAAAAATGTTGAAATAAAATTAGATTGATATTGCAAAAGGTGTTTTATGGGACATATTTCACTAGTTGGCATCATGATGGGCTAAGAGAGTGCACAACTTGATTCGTAGCAATAATAGCCATGCCACTCAATGGGGGCATCACCCCCACAATTGTTTATTTTAATTATGATATAAAGTAGTAAATAAATATTTATAATTGTTTGAGCCCCATTTTTTCCCATCAAAACATTTTTTTGAATAGTGATTTCATTTCATTTCAACCACAAATTTTTTAATAAAATAACATTACATGCAAATTCAAGATTCTTCCTTATTTTTTAGTCGCGTATTTTCCATCATAACACTATTACATAATGCATTTTTTTGAAGGTGGGCTACCAATTGTCAAATACTCAAAGGGACATCACCCCACACCTTTTATAATATTGTTTATTTTAATTATGATATGACGGTAGTGAACAAATATTTATATCAGATCGTGTTAGGAATTTAAATTATAATTTACATGGAGAAAATACTTCTTTTTTCAAGAACAAAAAAAATTATATAACTAAAAACCTAACGTAACTATACATGCTCATTTGAAGGTAAGACAATATTGAAGCATGTTTTTTTGTTTTTAAATTCAGAGTAATGATATTTAACAATATTCGAGTTATAACACCAATGTAAATGGCGTTAAATGTCATTAAACAGTAGATAAAATTAAATAATTAAGTCACTTAATTATACCTTTCATTGAATCTATCACATAGTTCCATCTAAGCTAATGGTGTAACACCATTGGAGTTATATACCATTATTCTAAATCAAAGTTAAATTTACTTTCTAATTATTTGTTTTGTCATATAAGATTTTCAAGCCTAATGATTGAATGAGCTTCACAAACAAATAATTGAATATAATTATTGTCCCAAACTAATTGAATCAAAGTATTTTAATGTTTAAGATTTTGATAAATACTATTTGTAAATTCAAACTACTATTTGATATTTATATTAAGTAATACTAAATTGTTTTGAGTACTAATTAATAATTATTGGTTAAAATGGTTAATACTATTATAAATTAATCATTATATGTGAATCACTATCGTATCCAACATGCATAATTGTTACCTATAAAGCTTATATTCTTAATAAAATATACACAGGTCTATTATATCTATCTATCTTATCATTTTTATATTTAGTTTGTAACTCGTTATCAATACAAGGTTCTGATAGAAAATATATTAGGGATTATAGATTCAATCCATATTTTTGTTGATGGGGATGCAAAGAATCTCAAGAACACCATCAATTGGGGACCATAATCCCAATATAATAATAAGATAATGAAATGTCATTATCTTTCATATGTTTCAAATCGGCCCCTTCAACAATTTAAAACAAACTTCCGATCTCTACACTTTAATTCCATGAAACCTAATACCCATTAGTCAAAATTCATTTTTAGTGGATCACTTTAATTGACTAATATTTAAACAATAGTAACACACATTTTAATATATTACATGTGTGGCCCCATATATATTGAAATTTTCCAACATGTTCTAGTCAATTGAAAAAATGAGTGTTTTTTTTTTTCGCAAAGAAAAGCACCAAGTTATTGCTAATTCGTTTTGATTGTATTTATATTGTTTGAATATAATTTATAATTATCTCATATTATTCCTGAAGAATATTATGATGAATAAACAATAGTTTACAAGTAGAAGTATTTCAGAATATTATTATTTTTAATGCTGATCAATCCCAAATTATTATGTGCCAACATTCACAAAAGCATAATTTTGTATTCATCATATTCATGAATATTAATATGTTGTTGATTTGAAGAAACATATATATTTACATATTGATATTTTTGAAAAATATTGTACTGATTTTTCTAAGAAGCACGAATTTATACAATCAATATTCTAGAATAACATTGTATTATTGTTCTCGAAGAATGATTTTATATGTATTATAATTTTTAAAAAATATTATTTTAATATTCATGTTAAAGCAAAAGAAAAAAAATATTTTACAATTTATCAATATTCCTGGAAAATATTATGTTGATACTTTTGGTAAAGCATTAAAACAACATTACTTCTACGACTTCCATAGAAGTATAAACTTTACGTATCTTATTATTCTAGTAAAATATTATGGTCCGAACCACAATTTTATGTCAATATTTTGGCAAATATTAATGTTCTTTTTGTAAAATGAATTAAATTTATAAATATCAATAATCAATATTTCATAAGAATATTGTGATGTCACATCTAAAATTGAATCAATTTACACAATTTACAACTATCGATGTTCTATATAAAAAAAACAGTTATTTATATGTAGCTCCTAAAAAACAGTTATTTATATATGCGGCTAATTTAAAAGAATACTGATAGGTTGATCTTAAAAAACATAATTTTTAAATCAATATTTTGTAAGAATATTTTATTATTTCTAAAATAATTTTCCTAAAGAATCAAAATTTATATATCCATATTTAACAAAATACTGTATTTTTCCTAAAGAACAACTTAATACATATTAAATTTCTAGTATTCTATATATATACGGTGTTGTTTTTAGAAAAGTACAATTTTACAATTCTATTTAATATTTTAGGAGAATATTAAATTGTAGGTTTTTGAAAGTTAAAAAAGAAAGAAAAAATAAGGATATAAATATTCGAAAATAATATTTTATTTTCGCTCTCGAATAAGCACAACTTTTCATACATTAATTTTTTGGATGAACAGTACTACACTGTCGATTTCTTGAATAAAGTACAATTTTGTATTATATTAATATTCAATTAGAATATTACTTGCTCCCTAAAAGCATAATTGTATAAAATTTAACAATTATGAAAAAAGTAAAATTGATCTTTCAAAACAAATTCTATATAATGCAATATTTTAAATAATAATTATTTTTACTCGTGCAAAAGAACTACTTATATTAATATTCTAAAAGAATATTACTTCCTCTTGAAAAGTCAGACATTAAAAATATGTATTTGTCATGAATAAGAATTAGTATAAATTTATTAATATTTATGTGCAAGTTTTCTATTAGAATTATATTGGATCAATAGTGAGATTTGATGTTTAGTTAAAATAGTTGTTGGATTAATTGAAACACGTTCATTGTGGTTCAACAAAATTACGAGTTTTTACTAAATATATAAATATCGTTATGCTAGTTCTTCTCTATTTCCTGGAGTGAATGTTATGTGAAAAAGGTGAAGGTCCAAGTTTTTTTTCGGAATTGTCCACAAGTTATGAAGAAAATGAAAAATCTTCTCAAAATAAGAATTTGTATTAGAACTAAGGGTCCGTTTCTCAAAATAAAGAAATACCATCAAACAAGGCCTAAGTATATCATAAAATGACATTGATCACGCACCTTTGTACGTCCTAAGAGTATGTAGTTAGAAGACTTTCACCAGCTACAGTTGGGATTGGAATCCTTCGTTTCTTAAACTCAATTGATCATTATAACACAGTTTAAATCTATTCTATACAAAATACATTTTTACGATTTATCGTCTATCATTGTTTATGAGATAGTTATCTAAATATTCGAGGAGATATATTAAATAGCTGAAAAAGAAATTACATACATGGAATCATAACAAATCTCGTATAAGACAATATGAACATGGAGTTTAATAACAGATAATCAGTTGTCAAATGCAATACTAACAATACACCGGCTATAAATGCTCTACTTTTGATTTATGTTCCAATTGAACATTTTGTTATTACTAAAGATAGTAAATTTAGCTTGTGTATGAAACATGTTAGAAAAATCAATTTCGAAGACAAAAATTATCTGTCAAACGGAAAATTTGAGCAAACGATTAAGATGATCCTATTAAAGAGACCACAAGACATAACTATTTGAATAACCCCAAAGTGGTTCTGGTACCTGAAATTTGTTAAATAAAAGAGATCTCGATAATATTATGTTAATAAAAGAATAAATGGAATCAAAAAGAAATAAATTTCGACATATTTTCGCAACGCTCAATGTTATTTATGTTAGAGAGGATATTGATGCAATGTCTATTAAGTAATGCAACGTAGAAAGTATTGGAAAAAAATGAAAAGAAGCCTAGTAGAGAAAATTGAATTCTATGGAGTTAAAACAGAGTGTGATGTATGTCATTGCATTTAGATGTTTGAAAGATTTACATATCTTAGAACAAATTACTGTCTATCGGTATGATAGTGACGTATACATTAAAGTTCCTAAATGATTTAAATTGTGAAGAAAATCATTCATTACCCAAACTATGTGTTGAATCAAACTGCAAATATCATTATACGGAATAAAACAATTTGGAAGTGTGTCATTAAATCGCCTTAGGAATATTTGTTAAAATTTTTTATAAACATTACGATGTTTGTCTATATGTTTTCATAAAGAAAATAGATATTGAATTTGTAATTCTGCCAGTTATGTTTACGATGTAAATCTAATATGAACTCTTGAATAGCATAAAAGAAAATGAAAAATATATTCAAGATGAAATTTTTTAGAAAAACTAAATTTTAACTAGGGGTTGCAAATTGAACATTTCCATAATGATTATATGTTCATCAATCTTCATATATACAAAATAAAAAAATATTAAAATGTTTTTTATATGAATAAATCACTTCCACCTGCATCACCTCTGATTGTTTGACTTGATGAGAAAAAAGATCTATTTCGCTCACTTGAAGATGAGAAAAATGTTTTTGGTATCAAAGTACCATACCTAAATGCAATTAGAGCATTAATCTATCTTTCAAATTGCACTCGACCAGACATATTTTTTTCTGTAAATTTCCTTACAAGATATAGTTATACACCAACTCAAAGATATTGGAGTGTGTTAAACACGTTTTTTTGTTAACTGAGAAATACTATTGACTTGTGATTATTTTATTCACAAAAATCAGGATATTCCAACTTAGTGAGATATTCAAATACATGTTACATCTCTAATTTTCATAAAGTTAATTCACAAATAGAACATGTATTTAAATGTGAATGAACAACTATATTTAGAGATTCGTGAAGTAAACCATGATAAAAACATCTACAAATCATTTTGAAATTATTGCTATTAATGAAACAAGTGAAAAATGTGTGTAGTTGAGGAATGAGACTCATTACAACCAAGTATTACGCAGATCAGTTTCAACAAAAGATAGTTCAACAATATTAGATGAAAAAAATACAGCTTATATTGCACGACTTAAAAGAGTCTATATCACAAGGGACATTAAAAAGTTTGTTTCTCTAAAATTCCTTTATACGCATGAGTTTCAGAAAATTGGTAACATCGATGTTCAACGAATACTTATATTGTGGCTGATTAATTTACATAAGTATTTTGCCTACGTCTACATTCAAAAAATTGATACATGATATTGGTGTTGCCTAAAAGAACTTAGTGATAAACATCATGAGGTGTAATTTTATCTTTTTCCTTCCTCTGGGTTTTGTCCAGTTGAGTTTTTCTGACAACGTTTTAATGAGACAACAACTTAATACTCTAAATTCATTTTCAATTAACTGTAATTTTTCCTTCCTTTGGCAGTTTTTGTCATTTGAGTTTCTATCAAACGTTGTTTATGGGGCATTTTGTTGTGTAGATAGCAGGGGTGTAAACAAGTCGAAGCTCGTGGCTCAAGCATGGCCTGGAAAAAAGAGAAAAGCTTGAGTTGAGCCAAAGCTTGATCGTAAATCAGTAGCTTGGCTTGAGCTTTTGGCTCGAGCCTTACCGAATAGAGCTCACTCGATTTTTTTGGAAAAAAAAAAAGTTCATGGTGATAGGAGTGAAAACCCCCATCTGCAAACGTAACTGCAGCTCATACTACAAAGTAGGTCCTAAGCAGCTCTGCCTAAAAAGAGGAAGGCCATTAAGGGCTGTCACAGGGGCCGACTCAAGCTTAGAGCATCATTCAAGTTGCGAACCATCCGAACCGACGAACCGATTTGACACCCCTAGTAGATAGTCGTTATAGGGGACTTATAAATTAATTATTACATGTAAGTGACTATTGCCAACCCTAATTCGTATGTCTAAATACAAAACTTTGGTTATCAATAAATAAACACAAGTATATGGACTCTTTCTATTCTCTCACATTTTCTTTCTAGTTTATAACAAATTTTAATTTAAACGTGGCTTTTAATGTTTAACTAGAAAATCTTGAGGGGAATGATTTGATTTCTTAAATAATTTTGCATTATTTAAATTATTCAAATTTATTATGTTAATAAATTATAGAAATCCTATTTTATTATCAGCATATCAAAAAACTTAAGAACTTTTAGAAATCCCATTTTTTGGCGTAGAATGTATTTTTGAATAATAGATTGATGGAGAATGTATGATTAAGAAATAAGGAATAAATTTAAGTTTTCATGTAATATTATTTTATTAAAGAATGCGTGGTTGAAAAGAAAAGAGAAAAAAATGCATTTCAAAAAAAAAAAATGAGAATCAAACAAGGGTTTAATTTATTATTTTGTTGATTAAAACATCTACTATTTTTATAATTACTAGTTAAATGCCCGTACAATGTATGGGCTTTGATATTTTTAAGATAATGTTAGTGTATCAAATATTAATGAGAAACTAAATTATTATTTTGAAAGTTCAGTAAGTTTTTATTTAACATAATAATTAGTAAAATTTGGAACATCTTTATGCTGTTAGAAATTGATTTGTGAAAATATTTT
>CAIGRQ010344142.1:0-11059 GCA_903798375.1 Fraxinus sp. D2006-0159 | reverse complement strand
CTATGGATGGTGATTTTGCAAGGCACGAAGGCTGTTCCTGAGCCTAACATTTTCAACCATTAAACAAGAAAGAAAAGCTTCAGTTATTTACTGTCATTTTCGGTCTCTTAAGTTCTGTTCATGGTTTCTAAGTTTCTGTGCATTTTATGATTCATATATATAGCTTTGTGAAAGGGAGAGCTTCGCATTTCGATTTCTCTGTTTTCAGTAGCTATGATATATTGATTTATGCAATATTTAAGAATGTGTAGTCATTACAATGATTATGATAGCTTGGCAAGATGATTGTAGATGTCTAGTCATAATGTGATATTGAGACATTAACTGTGATTTCCCAACAAGTGACATAATTGAGGTTTTACTAAAAGATTAGAGACAACGAGTGAAGTTTACTCACATTTTGCACTACCTCTTGTTCATTATAAACAAGTAAGCACTCATCTTTCTTTCGAAAATGAGACCACTCATCTACTTTTGCCAAATGGAGAGCGTTTTGATGTGTGCTTCTCACTTTATTCCTTGAAGAATTAAGTGTTTGTTCATACCAAACACAGATTAAATAACATTTTGATTTATATTTTCTTTTATCTTCTTGACTTTCCAGTTGATTTTGTAGCTGAAATTCACTGTTTTAATTTATTTTAAGTAGATTACAATGATGTTAGTTCAGTTGGAAGGAATTATCCTACTTCATTAGGTGCCTAAGTATCATACAACAATTCCATCTTGAGTAGAAACATCGTTGAAGGCGATGATTGATAATGGTATGTCTTCAAATTTTTGGTATAGACCGTAAAGCACCTAATGCATAAAGATGGGTAATCATAGGCCAGTATGGATAATATTGGTGTCAAATAGTATTGGATATTTAGCACAAGCAAAGTAACTCATGGCATGTTTGATTGTGCTTACATGTTATGCATAAGTCAAAGTTACGTTTAAGTTACTTATTTTGCCAAACATGTTTTTTTAAATCATTTTTACATTAACAGAACATACTATTTCTGAAGTAAGTACTTTCTTCAAAAATACTTTTAAGCAAAACCATACTCTTAATATTCTTCTGGTTTTGGAAATGCAGGCAAGATACGTTTTTAATTTACTTCTAATCTTTTTGAGCTTCTCCTTTTCGCAAAAGTTTTTTGATTGGATTTCTTAATCATGAATCATGATCATGTCCCAATCTCAATTTATTTTTATTTCACCACTAAGGTTTGTAGAGTTTTGATGCACCGTTCTCAACTTTTTATTTGAAAGTTCCTGTTTTTATGAGAATACTATTATAGCTGGTTGATAAATATCTTGCTAATATTTGTTTAGGTGTCCCTACTTCAAGTTTATAAACTGCAACAACTTCATGTTCCAGTTCTGCTACTCAAATATCGTCATCTCTGGTTCCAGCTTCCAGTGCGTATTTATGCCTCCTGATGTATAAATTTTATTTTATCTTTTTGCTCAGTAGAAAATTATAATTTGAGGGTTTTGATTATAATGATAGGTTAATTTCATAAACAGTCACTGAACTTACGCAAAAATAACAAAACGGTCACTGAAATTCAAAACTTGTAGAAACGGTCACTGGAGGACTTTTATGTCTTTAATTCAAACATAAATGACCAAAGTAAGCACAACTAGATTTTGGACAGCTTGGAGGTGCCANAATTCAAAACTTGTAGAAACGGTCACTGGAGGACTTTTATGTCTTTAATTCAAACATAAATGACCAAAGTAAGCACAACTAGATTTTGGACAGCTTGGAGGTGCCAACTTTGGACCACCATAACTCCATCCTTGGACCACCTTTTTCTACATACCAATATACCATATTGAAGCCCTCAGCGCGATTTTCCGGCCAATTCCGATGGGATCACGGCCAGTGGTTGGGTGGGTTGTTAAGAGGGCATTGAGGGCTTCAATATGTTATATCGGTTCGTGGAAAAAGATGGCCGGAGGACGGAGTTATGGTGGTCTAAAGTTAGTACCTCCAAACTGTCCAAAATCTGGATGTGCTCAGTTTGGTCATTTATGTTTAAATTAAAGGCACAACGGCCATCCAGTGACCATTTGTGAAAACGCATGAAACTTCAGTGACCGTTTCTGTAAGTTTTGAACTTCAGTAACCTTTTTGTTATTTTTGCGCAAGTTCAGTGACTGTTTGTGAAATTAACCCTTATAATGATATATTAAACTTATTGCTTGTCTTGGTACTTGAGTTTTAGCATGGAATCCTATTAAGAGGAAATTAGACACTGGGCACTAGCACGACTAGTTTTTAAACTTTACGTCCAACCTTAATCTATACGTGGTTTACTACCATCATCGAGATTAGTAAATTCTGTAATTTTATATTTTTTAAAAAAATTTAGAATCGATGGATAAATTTTTAACCAAGGGTTAAATATTTCTAAAAATTTCTATTAAAAATCATACAAAATAATATCCTTCGTAAATGTCGAAAATGTATATTTTAAAAAGCTTTAATAATCAGTACCAAAAATCCTAAAAAAGCCTTTAGAATGGGCATCATAAGATGCTTATAAAGCAGAGTATTGAGTCGGTGGGTGGGTGAAGGTAGCCTATAATTGTCCGGAAACAATTAAAAAGGTTGTGGAGAGAGAAAGGAAATAAGATGAGTAAATTGAAGAGGGGCGTGTATACTTTTTCCCCCTTTCTTTCTTTAATTGGATTAGGTTATAAATGTAAATTTGTTACAATGTGCTAATCGAAAACTATATTGTAATAAGATGTATGTAAAATTCTTTTTATATATTTTAATATGTAAAAATAATAAAGCATAATATCGAAGTCTATCTCATTTTCTAAATGTGTACACAAGCTTAAAGTTAACAAGATGCCCAAGTTTAAATTTGACTTTTCAGCTCTCGCCCTTATGAGTGAGGGCTTTATTGATGATTTTGAAATCACTTAAACATGAAAGGAAAATAAGTAATTAAAAACTGAATTGAAGACAAAATAAAATCGCCTAAACGGTGTTTATTCAAGTTGTTTGTTTTGGAACATAAGTAGTGGATGTCGAATGTGGAATTCGCACAACTTATTAAAATGGGCAAGAGGGAGGAGAAAATTAAACTATGATTAAAATTATAAAATTAAGAATGAAATTCGTATATCAAAATATACTAATATTGAAAGAGTCTTGTGACCCCTTCCTTTTTCTTTTTTTTTTTTTGTTTTTGTAAAATACTCAAAAAGTTAATATGTATCTCTTTCCATTTTCATTGAGTTTTTCCACTTTCGAATAACTTCCTTCCCATCGATCCATCTTCAACTACTTTATTTCATATTACAAAAGATGGAGTCATACTATAGTATTTAAGCATGGATACTTCATGTTGTTCCATAATTACATGCCTTCAATTGAATATTTCTAACTACCTATATTAACAATACTTTGTTTATATTGTTGGCTTTACAGCATGTCACAAAGAGTTAGCTTTAAAACATTTTATCATTGCTTTTTCAGATAAAAAAATTTAGAGAATACTACACCAAAAAGTCAATTTTTTTACTCTAATTAAAGTAATATTCTCGAAAATTATTTTCATTCACAGAAGTTAATGAGTTCATTTGTAGTGGCTAGCCCCTTAGCGCCCGGGGACGGGAGTGGAGGGCTGCCCTACGCGTAGACAATAGCAGCACCGACCCTACGAAAGTAAGAATCGAATATCGAACTTCAATTAGGAACTGATTCATTTCTTACATTGAAACTCAAACCTATTACTTCAATTGATCAATAGCACAACAGTTTAGAAATGGTTTTTGTTTTGTTTTGATTTGTTATTTATTTTATTTTTTTTGTCTTGTTCCAGTTTGAAGTGAAACATGTAGCAGCAAATAACTTCTGGAATTTGTAAATGACCTTTAAAATATCATTTTTATTTTGAGTTACTTGTGTAGCAGTTTATTCATCTAAACATTATCTGTGGTTTGGCTCTATAGCTGTTCTCTACCTTTAGCTTTTATTTTTAATTTGCAAGTAATGGAATCTTTTCACTGTGTATATTCATTTTTACAAGTAATCAAATATTTATCTGGTAGAGTTGAAGGAAAATAGGAATACATTTAAATCAATTCCAAATGTTCGTATAAAGAATCAAAAATATACAATGAAAATGGAGGAAATGTAAGTTAATTTGAACCAACTTATGAATATCTTTCACATTTACAAATTAATCTCTCTCAAATCTACGTACACTTATTTTTAACATTAATCAACTAGCGTGCAATGCAAGTTCATCCCACTAGTATGTTAAAAAGTGTCATAAAATAATTTTCTCAAAATTCCTAACTAAATATATATGTTTTTCAATTTTTTTGAGAAACATTTTTTAAAAAAATAAAAAATCAAACGCGTTTTCAGAAATCTTCAAACAGACTCGGAACGGAAAGTTGAACTCAAAACTAAAACACAAATTAAACGGACCCTTCTTTTCTTTCTTCTCTCTCTTGTATTTTTTACCCTTTCATCGTCTAATGCCCTATTTCGGAACCCTTTTTAATTTGATGTATAAAGGTATTTTATACAGCCTATCTTGCTTCGAAAAGCCTAAAACCTAAAATAAAAGAAAGAAATTAAACTTTAACTGGACGGCTAGCGTCAAGTTATTTTGGCCCTTTTTTGAAGCTGGTCATTTTTCATTCAAATATTCAATATTGTGCTCGAAACTTTCGAAATCTTTCATGTTGATATGGAACCTCTATAATTTTAAAAATTGGTCCACCTCCTCAAGTTTTGAAAGCGAGAAAAATAGTCTCCAAACTTTTCAAAAAATTTATTCTACTAAGATATAAAATATTTTCAAAAAATTTATTCAAACGTATTCAAAGCAACTATTTGTCTCAAAAGTACCTTTTGACTTTTCAAGATTCTTTCTAAACGAACCTTTCATTTGCTTTGAATTAACTTCAATTAACTCAAAATTCACAATTTTGCTCCAAATGCCTTGAAATTTCAATTTTATCTATAATAATAATAATAATAATATTTAACCTAAAGTACATAGAAATTCAGTCAATTTATAATTATTCATCAATTTTATAAGTACAAATAAGCATGTAAAACACAATTATCAAATACCCTACAAATTGTCCTCTATCAGAATGACTAGGTTATTTGATTCTTGTAAAATCATACTTGAAAGTTTTCTAGCTGGCAATGCATGTGATGTCACACATCTATTTTATTTTTTAGATTAGAAAAAGATACGAATTTTACACTGTAACTTATACCATCTCCAATACTACACCAAATCTAAAGTAAGTTTTGCACAATTTTGCATCAAATCTTACACTAAACTTACATATGCAATCCATTACACCAAAACTTACACATCAAATGATCAGTGTTAAATCAATTTCTTCATTTTTTAAAGCTTAAAAAATTAAAATTACTAAATAAATAATTACGTTAAATTAACAAAAATATTGAATTCATTAATAAATTTAAAAAAATATAATACAATAGAATTACCACAAATAAAAAATATCAAATCATGTCATTAAAAAGTAGTGCAATATGATTCAAATTCTGATATCATGTTATTATAAAACCGAAATAGTCTTGCAATTTAATTCTCAAAATTCGCATATTTATTCCACAAATGATCAATTAATACATTTTGAAATGCAATGCACTACAAAAAAAAAAAAAAAATGGTTTTTTGCAATACATGAAAGGCAACATTCGATTATTGGGTGTTGCTAAAGGTGTCTATCGCAACATTCAAATAAGTGAATATTGCAATTGGTTAATATAATTGAGATTTGACAACATTTTTTAAATGAATGTTTCTAATGTTGCATTTTGCCTTGCTTAATAATACTGCAAAGAAATTATTTGCAGTTCGTAGTTCGTGGATAAAATTTTATGGCTCTACGAAAGGCATATCTTGAAATATGAAATAAAATTTTAATTTTAATTTGATGCACAACCAAAAAGTCTTCAATTATGTTGTTCAATTTGCGTATTTTACTATAAAAATATATTTAAATATATTGGTTGATATAAAAATATAAAAATGATGATTAAAAAAAACCAAGGACAAAAGAAATGATAACGTTAAACAAATATTGCGAAAATGTGAATACAATTAACAAATAGGTTAAGACAACATTTATAAAATGTTACAAAAGAGGAACGACAACATTTAAAAAACGTTGCCAAAAGTTCATCACAATAGTAATGACAACACTAAAAAAACGTTGCTAATGCGTTACGACAATACTCAAAAAAACGTTGCAAATACGTTAAAGGCAACATTCCAAAACCATTGCTAAAATATTAATAACAACATTTTTAAAACATTGCGAAAGAAAAGTTTTGACAACGCTTAATAAACGTTGCAAATGACTTTCCGCAACATTTTTAAAACGTTGCAAAAACTAAATGGTAGCATTTAGATTTGACCTTTTGCAACGGTGTATAAATATTGTTGTATCGTTTTATTCTATGGAAACAATGAAGTCCACAACATATGCACAAATGTTGCAAACGTTGCGAAAGACAATTTTTTGGTAGTAATGTGAACTTCTTTGTCCATGATTTGCCTATGATGGACAAGAGAAATTCTTGAAACTGATGATTTTCATCTTCAACCAACTTAACTTTTGAAGTTGACGTTTCCATCAAATCTCAAACTGGTGCATCAAGTCACATTGGTCCTCGATTAATAACAACAACAACAACAATTTATTGTATTAGAATAATGTATAACAAAAATGGACACAATTACCCTTAACCAAATTTATTGCAAAGTGAAAGAGAAGGACAAAATTGAATTTAACCATTTTGGGAAGAGATTTGCTCCAAATTAAAATTTGGAGCAAAATGGTGCAACGTTGGAGATGCTCTTAAGCCATCTCCAATCCTACATCAAAATTTGAATTAAATTTTGCACCATTTTACATCAAATCTTACACCAAAATTTGAGATAAATTTTGTACCATTTTGCACCAAATGAATATTGTTTCATCATTTTCTTCATTCTTAACAATTTATTTATCTCAAAATTATTTATTTATTTTGTTACAACATAAATTACTAAATAAATAATTACATTTAATTAACGAAAATATTGAATTCATTCCTTAATTATTATTGATTACACGATTAAAATTTATTGTAAATGCACATAACAACAACAATACTAATAATAATGTGTTGTATAATAAAAAAAAAATAGACACAAACAGGGGCGGAGCCAGGAATTAACATTACGGGAGGGCAAAAAAATTTAAAAATTTAACGTACGAACAAAATTCATATATAACAAAAAAAAGTCATAATATAATATTACCTATTACAGATTCGACGTTTCTGCTTTCCACATTCTTTACTCTGATACTTCAAAAACTTCGGTTGATAAGGTTCTGCCTTTAGATAAACCCGCCTAATTTGATTGCTTTCATTAAATATATGTTCACATATTTGCTTTCTTTTTCCTGGATTTCGTTTAATAGAATCAAATGGTCCCAAATTTCCAAGATATTTGGCCTATATTGATTGATTACTGTGATTACTTATTTCTACTTACGTGTTTTTAACCTTAATCCTTAGTGAGTACATAGAACATATATGATATGTGTTTCGGGTTCGAGACACGAGGCAAGTATAAATTTTGTGTTTGTCAACAATTAAATTTAACCGCACATTTCATGAGAATCACAACTTTTCAATCACACATTCTAGCTACTTTTATGAAAATCTACTGAAAATCTAATTTTTATCCAACTCTATTTTTGGGATGTTGGTAGAAGGGTATAGCAACCTGAGATGCACCTACCGTACAACAATGTATATTAAGGAGTGCCTTGGACGATTTGAGCAAGACATTAAGTATGTGAAAGTCAATAAATGGGATGTGAAGTTCGCCAAGAAGGGGACAGATTTTTATTTATTTTTATTTCTTATTTATTTTTGAATTTCTATAAATTTTGGGATCGAGATTGAGTTTTAAATTATCTGAATATTAAAAATGTGTGAAATATTATTGATCTTCGTTACCAACACTTTAACTATATAATCGAACAAATGCATATAAGATACAGAAAAATTAATGCATTCGACACTAAGTATGCACGTCTATTTTACTTTTGTTGGAGAATTTTCAAATAATGTCGTGTTTGGATGTTGTAGGATGCTTTTATAAACGTGCAAGAATCAATGAAACATCTTGGAAATGTCTGATGTAGTCTAAATTTTTCATATGAAACATCCTGGAATTATCTAAATTTTCCATATGAAACATCTTGGAAATGTCTAAAGTTTCCATATGGAACATCTTGGAAATGTCTAAATTTTCCATATGGGCTAGCTAGGCTAGGCTGGGCTATAGCTCAGCCTAGCCCCTCACTACCTCCGCCCCTGGACACAAATACCCTTAACAAAAATTTGATATGAAATGGAAAAGAAGAGCAAAAATGACATTAACTATTTTGGTGCGAAATGGCGTAATTCATTCCATTTTATATCAAAATGGTGCAAAGTATGGTGCTAATTTGGAGAGAGTTTGCACAATTTTTCTTGGTGCAAAATGGTGTTTTGGAGATGGCCAATGAACCATTTTTATTTGGGTTTATCTTTTATTGATGACCTTAGTAATCCATTTTTATTTGGGTTTATCTTTATCCCACAAAATAAATGTCCTCCATTTTACAAAATTTACAAAATATAAGTATTAGCTTTATTTAAATTAATACTTACTAAATAACTTTTTATTAACTTATGTTCTGAATTAAATTGTTAATGACCTAATGTGATCTCTCAAATATACACGTCTATCCATGCTTTAAAATGTTATTTTATTTTTTTTTTATTTTTTTTTACACAGCATTCAAGAACAAGCAATTAAAAAGTCGAGTTTAAGCATGGCTAAACATACACCTGCCATATATATTTTCATGGTCGACCATCAAATTTAAGATATCCAACATTTTCTAAAAGTGATAAAGCCTATTTTATGAAAGGAAATGTTTTTGTTTATCTTCTTTTATGAAGGACACGAACAATGAGATTGATTTGATCCAAAATGATGTGCCTAGTGGACATTTCGATGAGATTCCCTCTTCTTTCTGTTTTCTAATGCCATCCACAGACAGGAATCACATTGCGTGGAAGGCACAAACAATCAACCACTGGACATATACTTCGTTTAACATTTTATTATATGAATTAGGTTGGTGGCAAAATATGACGTGATACTTTTTAATTAACTTGCAAATATTTGAACTAGGTGAGAGTGTTATAATGCTACAGTTTTATAATTGTATACGAAGAATCTCAATTTGGTTCATCTCATTATATAGACTGATGGACTTAAGTTTATCATGTTAATCATGTCAAGCTATTCAAAACTGGCTGTCACTGTTCATTTGGAAGGAATTTGATCGGTTAATGAGTTCAAATTTGGCTAGGCCTTAGGTGTGTACTCTAAACCATCATGTCATCCTCGTGGTTGGTTGATTTTTGCAGTGTTACCGCCAAGAGGAACACTTTCTCTACCAAGATGATTTTTTCATATGATATTTTCATTCTCTGACTTCGATTTCTATCGATGGGGCACTTAACCAAGGTGCTAAAGTGACGTATCTCGACTTTTCGGTAGGCAGGCCCTTTGACCAAGTCAAGGGAAGCCCCATCTTATCCTACTTAAATTTTAGATGGGATTCCATTCTTTATATCTTATTTCCTTTCGCCGCGTAAAACAAAAAACAATTTGTAGTACACATCTAAATTATTCACTCTCGACTTTTTTTTTTATCGACAATGACAAAAGATTGAAAGATAACTAAGGTTTATTTGAACGAATAGGATATTTGAATTATTTCGGAATAATTATCAGTTGAAAACAAATTACAAGAATATTCAATTTTTTATTCTTTGGGAGGGACCCTAAGGGCCTTTTAAGATAGAAACCCAACGGAATTTGTTGAGTCAAAATATTGCTGACGGTACTAAATTCATTTCAAGTAGTGGGTGTATCTTTTCGCGTATGGCTTCTTCATCTTTCATTTTTTTTCAGAAAGTTCAAGTGGCAGCACAGAATAATGTTATCAAGATTTCTGTTTGGCAGTGCATTATTTTTCAATTATTGGGTTATTGTGGGCAGTCATTTTTGAAATTGCATTTCAATGGGACTTTTGGCTTTAGCATTCCACTTCTAATTGAAAACTTTTTTGACCCAAAAGTTGAGCGGAATTATGTAGAAAGTACTCGATGATACAATGTATTCTATTAAGGCGCAAAACATAAAGAAGTTGAAAGGAGGAGAAAAGTTAACTTTTTTTTTTTTTGGGTGCACACAAATTTTTTGATATTGTTTGAAAGACATAAAGATCGAGAGTATATCTTCTATTATTTAATTATTATATTCGTTTGAACATGAGAACTTTTTGAATTATAAAATGTCCATGTTTAAATCTTTACACATATTCCATCCATTTTCGCCAACTTGATCAATGATAGAGCTAACATGACATTCAGGTTGGTAAAAAAATTAGATTGACAAGTCAATTTGTACATTAGTAAAACTAAAGGGAACATGGAACAATCAAATTGCGATAAAATTAACTTTACTAACCACTTTAAAGACCAAGAGATGTTATTGTAATTGTTGTTTGAAAACTAATTTCTGAAAAATCTTCCTCTTCCAAAAAAGCTATTAGAGAAAGCCAAATTGTGTCAGTTTTTTCTAAAAATTCTTCTAACTAGAAAAAATATTTTTTTATAAAATTAATTAAGTTGATCTAAATGTATCCTTCCTCCATTTTGGTGGATTATTCCGACCGTTACATCGGCGTAATGACAGACAGTTTGCTATACTTTTTGGTATTTCTTTGACTCCCCCCCATCTCATACCCCATCATGGTTTGGTGGCGTACTCCATCATTTGGATCTATCAAGATCAACACCGATGGTTGTGTCAATGATGGGTTTGTTAGTGGGGGATGCATCATCAAGGACTACGTAGGAAATTGTATCAGGGCTTTCTCAGCTTCATATGAACAATGTAAAACATTAGAGGCGGAACTAAGGGCTATT
>CAIGRQ010344076.1:7500-13788 GCA_903798375.1 Fraxinus sp. D2006-0159 | reverse complement strand
CAGGTCCGGCGTCATCCCCACCTCCAGCAGCCGGTCAACTCTAGCTACTTTTAAGATGTCACATATTTAGGAGCAAGTTCACAGCTCAATTTCTTTCTCATGTTTTTGCTTTCAATAACTTTTTGTATCCAAAGTTCAGTTTGTTGCTAGCTGTCCTCACTCCTCACTATTATGCACATATTCTGTTGGAGGATAGAGGTGGCAAAGGAGCACCACTGTTACGAAAATGTTGGTGTACAAGGCTGTCCTGGTTCTGGCTGTGGAGGTGGTGACATGGTGTGGAGAATGCTGAGAGAAACTGGATAGAAATATAGAACTTTGTTTCACCGTATGGATTAATTCAGTGGGATTCTCTGTAGCACAATCAAGTATCGCTGCCTGCCTCTTAAACACCTTTGTAATTATAGGTGCTTAAAATTTATCTTCAAGCTTATCATCACCCTGCAAATCTGATGCTTTTGCTCCAACTCTGGTAGAAGAAAAAGATTTCTATCCTATGACTATAAAAATCAATATCCTTAAAACTAGGACATATCGCTTGGGTAAGAATTGTTCTGAATCTCAGTGGCTCAATCCAAAGACTGAAAGTAACACTAAGTGCTAACTTTAGTGGCCATTAGTAAAATCAACCTTGTAAGTCTTGGGAGTGGACTGACTTAAAGGCTAAAGCTGTCAAGTCAATTGGTCAATGCAGAAAACCTCTTTGGAAATTTGATCCAACCCACTAATCTTGACAATGTTGTTCTGTTCCTTTCACATATGTGGATTTTTGTGTTGCTTACCATTTGACTTGGTTAAGAATTTGAATAATTCTTAGCCCCATCATATCAAAGCACAATTTTTTTTTTCTGATTTTTATATACTTGAAAAATTGCAGTGCTTATTCTTTGACAATGGCGGCCAATTGGTGTTCGTTTGTACTCTTGCTTCTTCTTCTTGTTCAGTTCCCTGAATTGCAGGAAGCTACGTAGACAACAAACAGCTTAAATGCGAGCAAAACGATACTGTCACTCGCGGCTATGTTTGCAATGGCGCCACCTCCTGCCGCTCTTACCCCACTTTCCGATCCACCCCTACTTACAACAACCCCGTCACCACTGCTAACCTTCTCGCCGCCGATGCATCGGAAATTGCGCGAACCAACAGTATTTCTGATGTGGGCGAGTTCCCTGTTGATACTCTAGTCGTCGTGCCCGTCTATTGCTCCTGTTCCGCCACTGATTCAAGGTACCAGCAGAAGGCGTCATACACGCTCAAGGAACAAGGGGTGACGTATTTCTTGGTAGATTGATTTTGGGGAAATGGTGAGAGCCGGAGAGAGAAAATGGTTTATTCTGCACAGAGATTTTTATCTTTTCGACTTTTCCCCATTTTTGGCGCCCTCGGCTTGGTGTAAAAATTAAATCACAACCGTCCACTGTCATTTGATCTCCACCCTACACGTCACTTTGTCAACAATTTTTGTCAAGCAACTTGGTACAAATAGCATTTTTGATTTCTAATACCATACCCTCACAGAAACCAAAGCCACCTACGTAGCCATTATTGTAGATCCAATCCCTTCCAACGATCGCCATCCACACCCCACTGCATCGTCGATCTACTTTTAGCAGTTTTTTTCAAGGTTTTGGCAATCTCATTAACAGATGGAGATGGGGTCTTGGGCGAAAAAGGAGCAGAAAAAGCCCTTTTACAAACAACTGCAATGGTAGTGCAAGATTTCAATGGGATTGAAGTAACCCTGCTCCGGATTGAAATGACTGACAATTGATATCCTGAAAACTACCGGAACCCAGAGTAGAGCCGTGACCTCTGCTTCTGCCACAATACTGATTATGATTCCTAGGATGTGTAACAACTATAGTCTCCATTTGAGTCAATCAACCTAGCCAACTAAGTTCAACAAATTACTATTCCACTCTAAACTCGAACAGATCAAAAAAGTAGCGCTCATAATAAAAATTTAAAATTCAACTTTCGCGAAATGATGAAAAAATCTAGATCTTCTCCATAACTACCAGAATATTTTCAAATCAACATCAGTTTCACTATACCCAACCCCTTCGTCGAATATATAAATGTATTTGTATGTATCGCAACGATGAACCTACTCAATCTTCTTTAGTTTCTTCACACCATGAACAGATCGTCGGTACAAGTGGGGTGGGTGGAGGTTGTCGGTACGAGTAGGGTGGGTAGTCTTCGTTGTGAGGATATCAAGAAGAAGAAGGAATAATTTTCCAAATTATTTTCTTTTTGATTTTTTAATTTAATATATTTTAATTATTTAATATGAGAAATTTAAAATTACCCATTTGCCCTTTAAAAACTAATCAAAATTAAGTCAGTTGACGGATTGACTAATAGTTTATGTCATTTTATCCTTACGGTGAGAATGTTTGAAAGATTTGGGACCGTGGGTGGCACCAAGTGAAGGTTGGAGTAAAGTCTGCAAAAAACGGAGAGGTTTGGGACCACACCTACAATTTTTCCTTAATTAAATGAACGTGAATGTTAATTAATCGAAAATTAATAATAGGGGAATACATGCATCAACAAGGATTTTATAGTATTCATTACAGTTTATACATGCATGAACAATGTTTGTAGTATTTATTACAATTTGTAAATTAAATACATATTAAAAAACAAAAAAATAAAAATAAAGTGTTATTGAAATTATTGAATTGTAGTATTGCTATAATCGCCAAATAAATAATTCTCACTTGATGTAATATTTAATTATAGATGTGTGATTAAAAAGTAAAGAATAAATTTTAAATTTACATAAAAAATATTTTATTACGAGAATGTGTGATTAAAAATGACTATTGAGGAAAAAGAATTTAGGGTGTGTTTGAGCCACATTATTTTGGAAGAATGTATTCTAAAATAGTAGATTGATGGAGAATGTGTGGTTGTGAAAAAGAAGGAAAAATTATTGATGTGATGAAAAATATTATTTTATTAAAAAATATATTATTAAAAATGAATAAAAAAATACGAATAAAAATTTTAATGTGTACCGTATAATTAGAAGTAATGACAGGAATGTAGGGCTAATTCCTACCAAACGTGTGCCTAATTTCAACACGCACAAAAGCGAAAATTGTTTGAAATATAGAGGGGCGGGCTCCACGTCAAGCTAAATAGTAAATAGCTTTGAATTCAATCTGGTCACGCCAATTTCGTGAGAGAGAGAGAGACTTCATAGTTCAGACACTGTCAGAGCGCGGAAGAGACCACCATTTCGATTACTTGTAAGATTCTTAATCATCTCTTCTACTCTTCTGCATTTTCCTCGCACAATATTCCCAATAATCTGTGTATTTCGTGTATATATATATATATATATATATATATATATATATATGGAACATGACCGTTAATACTGAATCCTATTTTTGATGCAGGAACGGGGGAAAAATTGTGAATTGGCGTGCTGTCCATTTTATTTTATTTTTTTGAGTCTGCATGCTAAACCCCAAGCCCTTTGTTTAAGGTGTATAAATCATAGTTCGATTTTTGAAGGTCGCTCACCCTGAAATTTGATATATTCTAGACGAAAATTTTTGGGAATTTCGGAATATAGGTTTATTGCTTTTCGTTTGTGAAATTGGGCAGTGGTTGATTTTGGAAAGTCCGCGTAATTTGTTGGCTGTGATGAGATAATGTTGTCAAAAACAGGTAGTAGGAAGAAAAATGGTGAGAATTCAGGAAAGGGGACGTTTTTAAAAGAACTGGGAAATACAAATAAAGGCCCGTATAAAGATAAAATACGGCCGAGGGCTGCAATTTCTACAGTTAGTAGTAGATCCAAGGCCGTGGGAAAATCCCATTTGCCTGAGCCCGAAATGAAGCCGAAGGATGCTAATGATGCTAAAGATTCGCTCGATAAGAATAAGAACTCCATTTGGAGTTGGAAGGGGCTAAAAGCCTTGACCCATATCCGAGACCGTAGGTTCAATTGTTGTTTCTGGCTCCAAGTCCATTCCATTGAGGGGTTACCAGCCTTTCTTAATGATGTTAGTCTTGTTGTGTGCTGGAAGAGGCGGGATGCCGAGTTGAGGACGCAACCAGTTAGGGTTTATCATGGAGTAGCAAAGTTTGAGGAACATTTGACACATACATGCTCCGTATATGGGAGTAGGAGTGGTCCATACCATTCTGCAAAGTATGAGGCGAAGCATTTCTTGTTGTATGCTTTGGCGAATGATGCTCCTCAGTTGGATTTGGGAAAGCATCGGGTTGACTTGACAAGTTTGCTTCCTTTAACTTTGGAGGAATTGGAAGAGGAGAAGAACTCGGGAAAGTGGACAACTAGTTTCAGGTTATCAGGTAAGGCTAGAGGTGCAACTATGAATGTAAGTTTTGGATATTTAGTAATTGGGAATAAAAGCACTAGCCCTTTTAGCAGTGGGGAGATATCTGTGATTCAGAGCTTGAGGAGGGATGATATAACTGCGACAAAACTCCTAGGTGAACTGGATCATAAAAATGAGCTAAATATTCATCTTGTAGGAAGTGTACCTGCTAGGTCGTCTACTTCAAATATGTTTGCCGATGATATAAAGGAACTTCACAAGGATATGCCAACATCAAGGTCCAAACAGTCAGATTCAGTGATGATACTCTCTCAGAAGCTTTATCAAGAGAATTCTTCAATTGATTACAAAATAGAGGCTGATTCTTTTTCTGAATCTGCCGGTCCTCTCAAACCTAATTCATGTGCATCTGATTCTACGAAGGATAGTTCAAAAACTGAATGCGGAACTACTGAGGGTTTTGTCATAGAGAAAGGGATAGAAGTAGAGAAAGGAATAGAAGACTCGAAAAAAGAGCATGTGAAATCAGACATCAATATGTTGAATGTTGCTCAAGGTTCTGCTGGAGGGAGTCTTGAAAATGCCAGCACCATCAAGGTTCCCCTTGACGAGGATGTCCCCCTTCTTCCTCCTGTTGAGGAAATTGATTATCGAAAAGATGAGCCATTGATAAGTGACGAAAATTCTAAAGAGAATGATGTTTGTACCCGAGAATCACTAATGAATGAACTGGAGACAATTTTGACTTCTGCCTCAGATCTGGTGAATGAAGGAATTGATTTTCAAGAAGATGAAAGTGAAAAGTCCTTGGTTATTAAGTTGAATTACGGAGATCATGGGAAAGGAAAATCACTTAGCTTGGATGATGTTGATGAATCTGTGGCTAGTGAATTCTTGGACAGGCTGGGAATAGAGCGTAGCCCATTTGGTTTGAGTTCTGAAAGTGAGCCCGAGTCCCCAAGAGAGCACCTTCTAAGGCAATTTGAGAAGGAGGCTCTCGCCAATGGAAGTTCTTTATTCAACTTTGGAATGGACAATAACTCATCAGAGTTTGTTAATGACTTTCAAAGTGATTCCGTGTGGGAACCCATTTATGAGGACTTCTATAACTCAACTATAGTTCAGGATTATGAGGAGATGACTAAGATAGAAGCTGATGCAATGAGGACTAAGACAAAGGCCTTAGTGTTGGAGAATTTGGAGACTGAAGCTTTGATGCATGAATGTGGCTTAAATGGGAATTCCTTTCAACATTCTCCACCTAGTAGCTCGGGTGGGTTCGGGAGTCCAATTGATATGTCTTTAGAGGATCCTCAGCAGCTGCCTCCCCTAGCTGAAGGTTTGGGTCCCTTTATTCAGACTAAGAATGGAGGATTTTTGCGCTCGATGAATCCTGCGCTTTTCAAAAATGCCAAAAGTGGAGGGAACTTAGTGATGCAGGTGTCTAGTCCCATAGTAGTTCCTGCTGAAATGGGTTCTGGAATAATGGACATACTTCAGGGTCTGGCGTCTGTTGGAATTGAAAAGCTCTCAATACAGGCAAATAAATTAATGCCTTTGGAAGATATAACTGGGAAGACGATGCAACAAGTAGCATGGGAAGCTTCATCCAATCTGGATGGGCTCGAGAGGTTTGCTGTTACTGTTTCAGCATTGCGAAATAGATGTATTTTTCTGTAACTCATTTTCAACATCTCAACAATTACACTAATTATAGTTTTCTTGATTTGTTTATCCATGTTTCAGACAAGGTTTGTTGCAGCATGAATCAGAACGTGCTCAAAATCTCTCTCAGGAAATGATAGTAGAAGGGAAATCCTCTGGATCCAGGTTAAATAAGCTTGATTCAGGTTCACTTGGCAGTGACTCAGAATATGTATCCTTGGAAGATCTAGCTCCTTTCGCAATGGATAAAATTGAAGCCATTTCAATTGAGGGCTTGCGAATACAATATGGCATGTCA
>CAIGRQ010344054.1:0-22596 GCA_903798375.1 Fraxinus sp. D2006-0159 | reverse complement strand
CCCCAAACCTAATGTCACCCCACACGATGAAGCGTTAATGCTGAAATTTAAACGAGATAAGTCAATTTACCAGAGCTGACCTATCTGAATTCGTAAATTTTGAGGAATAAAATTTTAACACTTTAGGGCCACCACTATTCGCCCTAAAGTTTGCACCAACTGATAGAATGCAAAATTGAATCCCGAACGGCAAGGCAAAATCTTTCAACTTTTCTTGCGTAACCTGAAACACTAAAACAACACTATCAGTACGTTCAGGAGAGTAAAAGAAACAAACTGCTCAAGAAATTATGGCCGAAAATCGCTCACGCACAGCCACCGGAGAGTGCACGCGTCGTCGCTAGAAACGTCACCGACACTACCACTAGGAGCCCGCTGGTCTGCAGGGAGTGGGTATGGTCTCAGATTTTCCGGCTGATAAACGGTGTGGCCAGAATTGAAGAAAATAGGTGCGAAAAATCGCACAGCACCATGACATCTCCATCGTTTTTTTTTTGGTCGATTCCACCGGAGATTATTCCAACTCCGTGTACAGCTCGAATATGGGTTCAGTTTTTTCGGGTAGTGATCGAGTTGGCCGGAATTTGAAGAAGAAGGTGCATTTTTGTGAAGAACCCGCGAGCAAACAGAGCTGCTTTTCCTCCCTTTTTTTTATTTCAATAGATTTTCATACCAACCAAAGGCTCTGATACCATTTGTGAGATTTTTGGGCTTCAATCAACACTATTTCGAGCTGAGTTTCACCAAGAATCGAATACCCAAGTAGAATGACCCAAGAAACCTTCAAACTCTCCACCACTTAGGTTGCTACGAATATGCCCACTCAGAACAACGAAGGAGAAGGTGTTTGCAGCCACAAAGGCTAGAGGGCAAGGAGAAGATAACAAGACTCACTTCAAAGCCGGAAGCACAAAGCAAGGTGGAAGGTAGCCGTGTTCTCTCAATTGCAAGGCAAGACACCAATCTCGAATGACCAAGGTAAGTGAAGGAGATATATATGGGTCACTTAGGGCATAGTGATGGGCCAGCCCAACAAAGAAGCAAAGAGTGGGCCAAACGAGCCATCCATTAAGTGAGGAAATTGGGCTTAAGTAACTCTAATTAATTAGACTGCTTCCAATGGCCTAATATGGTTTTAGGGTCGGATCATCAATCTTGGGTGTCGATATAATAATAATCAAACAACGATTTTACATCATCGCCCGTATTTATTGACTATCAAAAACCCAACAAAAAGAGAAAAAACCAAACCTGGTTGACAAGACATGGTGATGATTTTGTGAAGAGTGAGATCGTTTAATGAGATGCCCATACTCTACTCTTGACGAATTGTCCATGTTCATCGCACTTGTTTTGCTTCCGCTAAAAGGCATTGTTTCAAATGACTACATCAGCTGAACAACCATGCAATTCAACCAACAAAAAAAGAAGTTAATTCTCAAACTGAAATGCAAAATTTTAAATTATAATTAGATAATTTCAACAATGCATGCAATGTAAAACTATTTCTTCAAAAACCCAGGTTGCAAATTTGTTGAAGAATTCTACATTATCACTGAATAGCCATACATGTAACTGCGAGCTTTTTTTCTGGAATTCTAACTCCAAAATTTACATTTGTACGCATAAATATATAGACTCAATAAAGGGAAAATCCCCTTGTACATAATGGGGGTGTACCGAATGGTGTACCCCCTCTCACAATGTGTGCGGGTCCCGTGTGTGTTTTAAAATGGTGGCTCGTGGTCCCCACCTTTTAATGTGAGTAGGGTGTAAACGATTAGGTAAAAAATTATGTACATGTAGCATAACCCCTCAATAAATGCTCTGCGTTTATCATGAAATGACCAAGTCACCCCTTTGTCAAGGTTTTGGATGCCCACGTGGCTTTACCAACATACGGACTTCAAATTGGTAATAAATGGCAATCGTGCTTCATGTAGAAGACCCCCACCTATAACACACACGGGGGATGTGTATTTTTTTTTTTTTTTGCTTTTTTAATTGAGGTGGGTCCCACTTAAGAGGGTGTAGGTACATTTGGTTTAATTCAACAAATGGTCTTGTTGCTTTAGTTTAATTCTATTTGGTTGATATAAATTTTCATTACCTACTTGTTTATATTAAATAAATGAAACAATTGAAACTAGTCTTATTCGTATGCACCAGCTATAATTTATCTTCCAAAGACTTACCATTAATAAAGAGCAAATTATCCATAATAAAGAGTAGCTTTAAGTTTAGATAGTAAATTTTATAATACTTCAACAATATTCTCTATTTGTTCTTTAATTTCCATTTTCCAAGAAATATTTATCATCTTTTATTTAACTTATTTTTATATGTCGACGATCAATTAATTTATGCTCATATTTGGTTCGGCTAGAAAAAAAATTGATTTAATTGAAGTCAAAGAACAATTAACTATAATTATATATTTAATGGGACTCACAAATTTTCAACCACACATTACATCACATTTGATCAAAAACTGCTAAAAATATGATTTTTTATCTAAACCAAACAAAGGCTAAATGTGATTTCAATAATTTAAGAAGTATAATATTAAAATATGTTGCTCATTAGATGCAATTATTGTAACCAGCTCCCTATTTTATCTCAATTTTTAACAAATAAAATATAATTTTTTGGAACTTATTTTTTACCTTTAAAGCTCTAAAACAGAGAACGTGTTGTATTTAGAGTGTCTCTTGAAAATGTTCTAATAGAGGTATCACTACAAAAAATATTCTTTTGACTTAATTATCCTTAGCGCGTGTAGATAGAGGTAAAATATGGACTGCGTTAATAGATAAGTGTATCTTATACACTTATTCAGGGTCTAAAATAACGATATATGATAGTTTTTCTAATAAATTATATTGTAAATTGTTTTATTGTATGTTATATACGTAAAAATTAATAGTTAAATGAATAATTGAAAGGAAGAAGCGAAAATTGGTGAAAAATGACGAATTCTGAAGTTTGAGGATCAAATTGTAAATATTCATAGTAGATTCGGACCACAAGAGATATTTTGAAGAGAAGACAATTGGATGAAACTAGGAGTAAAAGAGGAATGGAATATGATCAAAATATTATTAAAATCAATTTTCAATCGTACAAGTTATATTCTAGATTTTTAGCCGAAATCTGAAACCTATTTTTGGCATAGTAAACGTTCGAATTGGAAAAATTATATTTTCTATCAAAGTTGTAGCGCTTCAAGTTAGCTTTCAAATGCATTTTAAATCGCTTCAATTGGATATTGGAAGAGAAATTTATGACAAAATTACTGACTATTGTGCAAAGACAAAAACATGCGATTTTCAACCAATTTTTCTTACTCGATTGAAACTCTTTCGAAAACCAATCTGAACGTAATTTTCAACCAATTTTTAACTCCTAAAAGTATCCAACAGTGGAATACATATTCGAGATCTCTAATATACATATTATATTCCAGTATTCATCAACTATTATCATCAAAGTAGGAAAATTCATAGTTTTTGTAAGAGAATTGAAAAAGACTTACAAGAATTCAATTAAGTAAAGATTCAAACTTAATTTTTGTGCAAAGAACAGAATGTGCAAGTGGAGATCATCAAAAAACCATTAAACGGATTCAAGATTCATCATCTTCATCTTCTCAATTTATAAAAAACCGGGTTATGTCTTTTCAGTTAAAGATAATTACTTTTATTTTCAATATATTATGTTAGTTTTATACATTTTTAGGATGACATGAATTCTGATATTTTTAGTTTTAATTAATTATTTTCATTTTAGTTTGATTTGATTCATGGATGTTTATTATCGTTTTATCGTTTTTTTCAATTGTTTGATCACTAATTAAATTGTTAACTGATTTTATTGTTATCGACATAGATAATAGGGTTTAAGCACAATATAAAAAACATTGTAAGGTTCAATATATATATATGTTAATGCACTTATCATGTTTACATCTTTTATCAAGAGATAGAAGAATCACATAAGGGGAAAAATTCGATCGCTATCGATACTTTTAATTAAATTAGGGACATTCACCAATATGAATGATTTCAAATTGTTGCTTGAATTGTTACGTTAAAAATGAAATAACAATAGGGTTTCGATAATTTAGCAATGCATCTCACATATATCAAAAACATAGTTGTTTGCTTTCAATTACTTTTAACTCAGCCAAACAAATTATCCTCGTAGGTTCGACCCTCTATTCATCATTGTATTACTCGAGCGGATTTTCAAAGGATTAATAATGAATTAATGGAGCGTGTTAAATTCAAGTTATAGACATTTATAAAAAGAGAGAAAGTTTCAAATAATTATTGCATGTATCTATTTAGTTTTGAGAATATGCAAAGTCATTGTAAAAGTTTAAACCTTTAATATATCACAGCATATATTTTTGGCAATACTCATAATTATCATTCAAATTCTTTAAGAAGAGACCTAGAAAAATTATAATTTATTTAATATGAAATTTAATCTTTTTCATAACTATTCAAGTTGGGACCATAATTGTTTGTGACTATATTGAGATTATCCGTATATAGATTATCACTCTAGAGAACTAGAATTGTTAGTATAATAAGATTTTTTTATTTAAAAGTTCAAAATATTTACATAATTTATGAAGTTTCATCTAATATTATTAATTCTAAGATAGTGTCAACAATACTTTTTTAAAAATAGAGAGTCTTGATATGGTAATGTTTTACTTGTAATTTTTCTTTCATGATATTACAAAAATAAATAACATAAGTACACATTGAATTGTTATATTTTGTATGTAATACTTTCGTAATTATTGAATAGATTTCTATTAAATATTTTTTTCTTTATGTTTCTTATTTAAAAGATGGTTTATATTTTAAATTGCACACAAGATACTTAAAATTTTAAGATAGGCATGCATCACTATAATGGGAACTTTTGACGGTCTGAATTAAGTTTGTAAAGCCTCGATTTATAAAAATCTGATGTGTTACGAAACATGAATTTCGTAACGTGCTTAAAAAATAAGTTTTAATATAATGACACATTCAATAAAAATTGAACAACCTTTAATTAAAGGTAAATTTAATTTAATAAAATATGCGGAACATTTTGGAATCATATATTTGATCAAAACATAAATAAAAACTAGTTCTAACATGCAATAAAACTAGGACTAACTAAAAATTATAATGTTACTCCAAAGCTAATCAAATTCAACATATAAGGTAATTTGTGACCAGAATATGTTGGTCCGACACATCCTTCTATCTACCTCCGTCCGGCATACTACTTTTTACTTGAAATTTGTTATAAAGAGGGATAAGTATGACGAATTATACTCAATGAGATGCTTGCTATTCCACATTCAATCCAAACATGAAATTAAGAATAAATTCTCTTACCAACATAAAATGAGAATCATCGCACCATAAAAAAAGAAAATTCTAGCAAGCGTTGCAAATAACGTAAAGGCTAATTGACACCCGAAATTACGCCTTAAAATGTATGATGATTTCTACCGAATGAACCCTAAACTGAAATAATTAAATTCATACATAACAACGTACTTGAAAAGATGTGAAAAAATCAATCACCTCATCTAAATGCAGATAATAATTATTGAATTGACCAAAACGAAGGATAAAATTGAAACTCCTTTGAAAACCTTCTAAGAGTTTTAATAGGGTTTCTGCTGAGCTTTTAAATAATGAAACAAAAGATAAAGAATTGGTTTTGTGGCAAACATATGTACATGACGTTGGTATTTATAGGTAAACTTAGGGTAGTTTGATTAGATTAGGATTGTATCATAGTCACTCAGTTATTATTCTAAATTATGTAGATAATGACTAATTAATTTCTTCAATTGTATTAAATATCAAATACATACAATACTTAAATTCTAACTAAATCACAAATTTAAATCATAATTCAATTGAATAATTTTGTCGTGATAAGCCTAATTAGTTTAAGATAAATGTAATATATTTATACCATCAACTTTCATAACATCTTAGTCCAATTGAATAACTTTAGTTGGATTTATGATAACTAATATCAACATCCTAGTCAAATTGAATAACCTTAATTGGATTTGTGATCATTATTATCATTAACCATGTTTATAGCTCTTTTATTTTTCCAAAAACTGTATTGGCTGAAAAATCATGAAGGAAAGGAATATGTATACTATTTTATTTACAACTTATCTATTTCCACTTTGATTCCTCAACTAGTAAGGAAAAATCATATAGATGCAAATTAACTATTAGGCATAATTGACTTGCATAAAGACTTGACTAGGCATGGCATTCCTACTAATTGTCAAATAAATTATATACAACAGTACTAAGAAAATTTGGAATTCTACTGTGTTTATGACAACAAATTAATAGATTATTATGATAATCGTTTTAACTTTAAAAAAATAAATTCTTTATGGTACTATTTGAGGTCCATTTAAAGATAGCGATTAGATAAATAAAGGGTAATTGGTGCAAATCTCCCTTTGACTTCGCCTCTATTGCAGAAATACATCATACCCTTTCAAATTGGTGAGAAATCCCCTTAGATGACCTTTTGTGCGGAAGATCTCCCTACTTATAAGTTTTTTGCTAATGTCTTGATAGTGCACATACATCATATAATGGGACAATCAATATCCATTTTACATAGCAGAAATGACACACACACACACACACACACACACACACATATAGAAAATGGAAGCAAAATATAAAAGCTAAGCCATATCTACATTTTACCAAAATCAAATTAACAGTTTAGCAATTATACATTTACGACAGTGCAAGTAAAGAGCCAAAAATGATAAACTCAGCATTATTCCCAATAAATGTGAGTTCCCTACATGAATTCCTTTTCATCACTCCCTTTATCCCATTCGATTTATTGATAGACTCAAAGCTACAATATTCAAGTGAACCTTATTTATGGTTCTATGCAGCAATCATACATTTAGAGAACCGTACTTACGTTCTCTCTACCACATCAGCAATAAAAAGTCTTTATTCTACCCTATTAAGAGTAGGAGATCAATTCTATATTCAAATAACTATAGCACATCGTGCTAGTTTTAATCTACTCCCATCTTCTAATCTTATTACACTGAGGTCGCATAACTCTTACCTCTTTATGTCACAATAGGCAATCATAGAACTAAAATATTATAGCCAATATCAAGAGTATTAAAAGTACAATAATCTATTTACAAATAGAAAAAAAATCTTCGAGGTAAAGAATAATCTTAATTTTCAAATAATTAAGTTAGAAGACACTAAAGATAAAAAGTAATAACAATCAATTATCTAGAAAATTAATGACTTCGAAGTTCAATGACGAACATATTCAGAAAGATCACTAAATAAGGGTTCCTTTATCCTATGCTCTGAAACCTCCCAGAATCTATCCAGCTGATGCTGAGCATATGGGTTTGTTATGGAATCAACAAAATAATTGGCAAAATGAAATAAAAACAAACAAACATAAGAACACCAAGATTTTACGTGAAACTTAAGGTGAAGAAAACCATGGCAGGGGAAAAGTATTTCCCTATAATCAATAATGAAGGTTTTTACAGAAAATCTTAATATTCTCAATCAATATCTAAAGCGTTCTCTAGGCTCTATGAATATTATGTTATGTTTTCAAGTCGTGGTTAATATATATAAACCCTAAGCATAGAGTTTTAGAAGGATTGGAGTGCTGAAAACGTATTAAAATACAAAATGAGCATTGGCTTGAACGAATCGCCACTTGAGCCCCGAGCAAGCACCAAGTGAGCGGTGACTCTACCGCTCAAGTAGTAGTCTAGCGCTAGCGAGTGCCAACGTTCGTGTTCGATCGAGAGACAAGCGGACAGCGAGCAGAAATGCACTGAGTTTTTCTCTGTGTTCCATAATTTGACATCTTCAACCAAAATACCAATGTCCCAATAAAATTTGGGTCATAATTCAACAATTCTCCTCCTTGAACCGAAATCCTATGCAAGGAATTAAACCAGGCTCTTCTACAAATCACCAAACAACTACTCCATCTCTTCCATACAAATCCCAATGGTCTAAAATTTAGTGATAAACACTGGCTAAGTTCAACCAATGCTCAAACTTAGCAATGAGAAGTGGTTTGTTATCATATTAGTGAGATTCTCCTTAATATGAATCTTACTCACTACAATGTCACCACAAGTAGTTACTTCGTGCACAAAATGTATCTCACATCAATGTGATGAATTCGCATCTCTCGATATTTACGTACTATCAGACGTTGTCTGCTCGATATCGTGTTCTTTCCCCTTTTATTATTGCAGTTATGATTATTGTGCAGGGTAACAATTTATTTTCTCATTAGAAGTCATCTTGTGGAGGTGGCATTAGGATTGTGGTTACCATGAAGGGGTAATCATTGTCTGTTGCTAGATCTAGAAATTATGTGTTAATTATTTGCCTTGAATTTTTTTGTGAATTTGTTGCCAATTAGTTTTTCACTATTAGAATTGCACATGATCTCAAGAAAATTTATTTCACTATTTTATGTGAATTGCATTTGTATTTTACTTGTGGTCGTTGTTGGTTGCATTTTTTGTTATGTACATTTTTTGGTAAAATAACATTACATTTTGTGTTTTTCTAATGAAAAATTGTGATTTTTCTATTTGACAAAATGAAAAGGCTTTTTATAAAGCTGTTGATGGTAAATGTAGGTCTAAAGCAAGTGCGAAAAGTAAATTGTGTTTTAACTGCACTAAATTTGGACATGGTTGAAAAGGATTGTCCGAAGAAGGATAGTAAAATGAAAGATGAGGAGAGAGATAGGGTGAATGTTGTCATTGGGTCAAGTGACAACCCGTGTGAGGTTTATTGATTGTAAACCTGGTTACTGCATATACATCTATGTGTATTCCTTTCTACATGTATGTGATTGCTTAATTCTATTACTTGGCTATATGTGACATTTCAATATATTTGATATTTGCATTTGCATGAATTTGAAAGCAATCTGATTACTTGGTGTAATGTGTTTACATGCATCTACTGGGTTGGGATGCATTAGTAGTAAGTATGTTGGCTTTCTATTGGTGATGTATAGATGCCTAGGGTGCATGGGTGATATCCATGGGAATATACAGTGTGATATTCGGATCAAGAGTGGAGATGTGATTAAATGTTGAAATTTTTTATCTGTGAAGATCCTGATCAGGTGGAGTGCGAAAGAGATACTTCTGTCATTTCTGATCCTGATTAGGTGTAGTGTGAAAAACACATTTCTATCATTTTTGTTCGATGAAGACCCATTATCCACTTAGGTTGGTCTGAAACACGGGGGTAAGATCGGTGATACGAATTTTATTGGTTACCTTAATATACAAGTATAAACTCTGTATTTTGTTTCCTTGCATATTGATTGGATGTCAAGGTGGAGATTTGTAAGATTTTGATACCCAATAAATTCGGGTGATTATTTAAAACGGATTTCGAGAAATTTATCAACACCACAAACTTGACTCGGAAACGACCAACACTTTTTGAAAGGGGAAAGTTTGAATTGGGACTTGGATATTAGCCCATTTATTTTGTTAAGTAGGAACCCATTTTTAGAGGTATTACTTAGCCCATGTTGATAAGTCTAGACCCATATATCTAACCTAATATTTTCACATATACATAGCCGTGTGTCATGTGTGCGCTACAATATAAGGAAGAGTACGAGAAAGGGGCATTCGGGTTTGGGAGAATTCGGAGAAATTTCCACCATTGTTGTTCATCCTTTCTTCCCCATTGTAATCACCACCTCGTGTCCTCTGTGGGTACTAAATAGAGAGCAACAAGAGAGGGTAAAGAGGGCAACCAATAGTAAATGAAGTTTGGGTCAAAGCTTGGTTGTTGTGGTGTTCGTTTGGTTGGTTTTTCTAAGCCCGAATAAGGATTCTCAAGAAATTCCACAACAACTCCATCTGTATTTCTATCAAAATGCAAACAAACATTAGTAGAGCCCCTCAAATACTTGAATATCTACTGCATTATTTTTAACGTTGTTTGCCAAGGTTTTCCATGTTTCTACTAACTGCATGTACTAAATCTGGGCATGTACAAACCATAATACATAAGTGATCTCACTACACTTGAATAAGGAACCCGTGACATATAATCAATGTCTTCATCTTACTGTGGACACAAGTTGCTTTAATTTGATTATGCTTTTCAGTAAATTTTAGAAAATCTTATGTATATAATGCATCAAAAAACCTTGATGAATGATGTTCATTCATTGGAATAGTGTAGATGCCCCTATTTGGTTTAGCTAAAAAATAGAATTTTAGTAAATTTCAATAAAAGTTAATAAAACATGTGATTAAAAGATTGTGGATCTTGCAAAATAGGTAGTTAATTAATTTGAGAAAAAATTAGTTTTAGGAAATGGAAGCCAAAAATAATAGCTAAACCACATCTACATTTTGCCAAAACCAAATTAACATTGTATTAATTATACTTGTACAACAACAAAGTAAACAACAAAAAATGACAAACTGAGTATTGTTCACAATAAAAGTGAGTTCCCTACATAAATTCCTTTTCATCACTCTCTTAATCCCATTCCATTTATTATTGAAATATTCAAAGATACTGTTGGGTTTATGGACACCACATATCTCTACGATGGTATGACATTGTCCACTTTAGACCTAAGCTCTCATGGATTTACTTTTTGAGCTTTACACCAAAAGGTCTCATACCAATGAAAATATTGTTTATACTTATAAACCCATTATCTTTCCAATTTCTAACCAATGTGGGACTTTGGGCGCACTCCCAACAATCCTCCCCTTTCCACTCTCTACCAACTAGGATTCTTCACCATGTTGGGGTCATGACACGTCCGTGAAGCATTCCGAGAGCACTACCTAACTCGAGAACTTACTCTATTCAAGTAAACTCCTATTTACCGTGTTGGGGTCAGGACACGTCCATGAAGCATCCGGAGCACACCGCATGTCCAATAGAGCTCATCCACAGATCCCATCGCGAACAAACCGAGGCTCACCACCTTCGTTTGGCATTCTGAGAAATTCATCTACATGGCTAAGTCTGGGCTTGGCTCTGATACCATTTGTTGGGTTTATGGACACCACATATCTCCACAATAGTATGATATTATCCACTTTGGTACTTTGGGCCTAAACTCTCATGGATTTACTTTTTGGACTTTATCCCAAAAGGTTTCATACCAATGGAGATATTGTTCATGCTTATAAATCTATAATCTTTCCCATTTCTAACCAATGTAGGACTTCGGGCGCACTCCCAACAGATACTATATTCAAAAAACTATAGCACATCGTGCTTGTTTTAATCTACCCTCGATCCTTTTCATCACTCTATTAATCCCATTCGATTTATTATTGAATGATTCAAAGCTACTATATTCAAATAACTATAGCACATTGTACTAGTTTGAATCTACCCCTCCATCTTCTAATCTTATTACACTAAGGTCGCATTACTCTTGCCACTTTAGGTCACGATAGGCAATCATAGAACTAAAATATTATAGCCAATAGCAAGACTACTAAACGTACAATAATATATTTACAAATCGAAGAAATTCTTCAAGGTAAATAATAAGCTTAATTATTCCAACAATCAAGTTAGAAGGCACTGAAAAATAAACGGTAGTAACAATCATTCATCTGGAAGAATAATGACTTCGAAATTCAATGATGAACATATTCAGAACGATCACTAAATAAAGATCGCTTTATCCATTACAAGCAAAAACTCACATTGAAATTCTACCCTGGAATCTCCTAGACTCTATCTTGTTGCTGCTAAGTACATAGGTCTGAAGAGAAATTGAACTGCAGCGATTGAATGGAGCTCGGCGATGGATATAAAGAGGAAAAGATTCAAAACCAAGTTCAAATTCAGCATCCTTTTAGGGTTCTTTGGATTGGATTTTGGTGAGGAATTCGTAGTGCCCCTCGTGAAATGGGGAATACAAAGATATTATGGATTAAGATATAACACCCAGCTCATGTTTGATTTCTTTTAAAACAAAATAATTTATTTTTTATACTCATTTTCAATCACACATTCTTACGGTAAAATATTTTATATGTAAACCGAAAAATTTCCCCACATTTTAATCATTCATTTTTAAAAAATATTATTTTTAAACAATAATGACCATCAAACAGGGGCTCAATTAACATGTGTTGTGTGTACTGACAGAAGCAGCCAATGTTTGTTGAATGAAATGACAAAAGTCATGCAGCACAAATCTTACGTACAAACTGAAGTTCATTATAGTTAAGGTAATTTCAGCAATGTTATTTATATTAAAATTTAGTCAAGTTTTATTTTTAATCACACATTTTCTCTTTAATTTTATTAAAAATCAAATTTTTTGTTGATTTTAATAAAAATTGATGAAATATATAGTTGAAAAGTTGATAAAAGTAGTGGATGTCATGAAATGTATTATTAAAATTAATTGTTAATTTTGACTTAGATTTTAAACAATTTAACTACCAAATCAAGAATTTATTGATTCATAGCTTTATCTACTTTTAACCAAGTATTTATGGGATCTACCAGCTAATAATCTAAAAAGCTTTGTCAAACCATATTTGGATATTCCTACAGTTAAATTTGCTAAAAGTGAGGATATTATACACCCGATGTGCAAGTTATGAGATAAAATTGTGATATCAAATAAAGATGAAAATCAACATATAAAAATTTGAAGAACTTTTGTTAATGATGATGACATTTTGAGATAGAATTACAAGTCTAAGTAGTGCACTCAACTTGCACTTTATTTCATTTTTGACATTAGGTTTGTCTATAGTAAGAGAAATAATGATGTGACCAAGAAAAACCTTCGAAATTTTTGTCATATAAACAACATTTCTATCGTTTGGGACATTTCAATAGAGTTTGCATGAAGGCTTAGCTATAAGTAATATGTGGTAATCGACATACAACTTTGTCGAGACAAGAATTTCAATATTTTAATTTTTTTTCTTACATCGAGTCATTAATCCGTTATTTCTATTCACTTTTAAATAATGAAAATAGATGTAGCAAATAAAGTAGAAATCCTACTTTTTAGCCACATTTTAAAGCATTTTGAAGTCGCTTATTTGCCAAACAACCTTTTCAAAGTTAATTTTTATATCCAACAAACACATATAAGCATGTAGATATATAGAAAATTAGGTACAAATTGAAAATATACTACAAAACATAGCTGCAGAAAATTTTATAAGATCAAATATTACAAAAGAGACTTCAGCTTGAAACATACTATACAACAAGAATGGATGAGAAACTTTCTTGCAAGAAAATATTATCAGGATCCTTCATCAAAGCAATTTCAGAATCCGAATAATATTAAAAATATATATTCATAATATCTAGAGCTTAAATCACATCAGCTGCTATTCTATACTAAGCAAAAGTAAAGGGAACATTTATCTAGCTCGGGAGATATCACTTAAATTCTGAAAGAGAGGCAATGCACGGAAGATGAAGCTCAGAATCTGCGAATGAGTCTATCCTCGACATGGAAGGTGCCATCGGTGTGCAACCAAAACCTGACCTATAGTTTTCTTGAGAGACAAATACATCGTTTCTTGTCTTTTCACGCATCAGCGGGTCATTTGAGAGACTAGGCACAACATTTATTCCACAATTAGCACCTTCATTGTAATTTCCTCTTTCGACTTTCGCACTGAAACTTGTGGCAGAATCTTGCAGGAGGAAGGAAAGAGAATCGACCTTTTTCAATAGAGATTTCTCATCCAAAACGGTCGTACTTTGTGTGTCACCAAGTAAATCTCGTTTAATATTTTCCATTACATCCCAAAATTTGGGTGTCTTGTCTGAGGGTACACATCCAGAAGTTACTTGTTCAGATGTACAGCTTCCAATGTTTTCTAGATCACTCATCCTCACAGATTGATGGAGATCTGGCACCTTCAGTTGTTCCCAGCTTCTTTGCTCCGAATAACCATGCCCTTCATGAGTTCCATTCCATTCAGTTGCACCAGTTTCCATCACTAGTAACATTAGACAACGTGATTAGTCATATATTGGTTGAAAATGAATTCAAAATTACAACAACAGCTAAATAATTCTGCAAGATCAAATATGGAGACAAGCTGATAAGTAAATTGGTACTCATAATGTGTGCTTAGAATTTTTTAATAGTAATCACTCGAAAATCAGATACACTGGAGATGTTGTATTCACAATAAAGGCGAGCAATGTTGTACCTGAGCTGGAGGACAAGGTTTCTGCAGACATGTTTTCAACGGTCACACGATTTGGATTTTGTCTGAAAATTAAAGGAGGTGATTGTGTGATAGCTGCTAATTCTACATCCTGGAAGCTAGAGGGAGAATATCCTTGAGCAGCAGCCACTCGATCAAATTCACGAACTCTGCATTCTTCTGGATTAATAGAAGCACATGCTTCAAAATATGGCGAGTCTATAACTATCTTGAGCTGTTGGCTCAAAATATAAAGACGCCCATCACACTGGATCAACTTTTCATAGTGCTTGTTTAACACGCCCGGAGGGCATTCTAAAAAATGCTTCCTGTTCAAGTCATAAGGACTATAGTCCAAACCCAATGGTTTTAACATGAAATTTCAATTGATCGAAAAGACAACACTACTTAACTGCTTACCTATTTATGCTAGCTTGCCCACCAGTGAAGTCAGAAGTTGGCTTCCAAGTAGTATGCTTTCTGGGTTGTGGATTGTTCTCTTTGAAGAAGGTGGGTGGCCTAGCCAACTGCAATAGAGAAAGATTAAAAGTAATTCTTTTATTAATGGAGTAAAATAAGAAGCCACCTATAAATGGCAGTTAAATATATTTTATCCTTAGAATGAAAAGCGATGTGACAATTACCACTATAGTTAATGTGCCAGGGCAATTATCACCATAATTTGCCTTCAGAGCTATAATATCAGACCACAGAATTTCAATTTTACTCTTGAGACCACCTTCGAGAACTTCCCACACAAGTTTTTGCTTTGCAAAGTAACACTTCACCACCAGACCATTTTGAAATCTTGACACGTACTGTCAAAGATATTGTATTAGTAACATACTACAGGTATAACACATCTAAATGCAAACAGTTGTGAAAGACTTTTACATTTTTTTTAAAAAAGTTCAATTAGTTAGGATTAGTACATGTTTGTGAAATATATGTTTAAAATATGAATCTTACGAAATGTGTGCATGAAAATAGAGTTTAACCAATTTATAAATAATTATAAGCATGGAGAATCATTCACTTAATCAAGTATGGTCAACTAACCGCATGTACCTTTTCTTTGACTGCTGGAAACACTGGGTTCTTAGTTAAGGAATACGATTTTGAATTTAAAAAAAAGTTTATCAACACTTTGTTTCAATCAAGTTGATTTGTTCCCTAAAATTGATTTTTTACTAATCACCCCCAACTAGTTATTGAAATGCATTTCTTGAAATATGATCCTCCGACTATAATATGATGTCAAAAGATGATACCTGCCAACTGCCAATCCTCAATAATGAAGCCGGAAAATTGGAAGCCTTCAACTTGTCATTTGCACCTGAAGTAGTGGTTCTCTTTGCATCCTTTTGGGTTTGCGAGTTACGATGTTTACTACATTTCACAGTAAGAGAAGCACTATTTTGCTCGGAGAGCCTCTTCTCGATCAATTCTAATAAAGATTGAGTCTTGTTCAACCGCAAGCCCAATGGACTAGGCTCATCCAGTGGATTGTACTGTGACGATGGCATTGGAGATTCATTATCCTCGGAGTTCCACTATCACAACAAAACCAAAAATTTAATACAAGGAAAATATAGTAAACAGAACAGATTTTATATAAACGAAAATTCAAGCCTGCTAATTCAAGGAAATCTTTGATCTTCCTGTACAATTGTAGTTAACTGCACATACTTCTTGTCACTATGGATGCTCTCAACTCAACCGCACACATAGAAGGTGTAACACTTGTGAATTTATAATAATTTAAAGCATACATGTACGCATACACCTCAACCCCACCGCTTACCTAAAATGCCGAAACTAAAAGTTCACATATTCAACTCGGTGGTTGCCAATAAATCTAGGTGGTTGTCATTAGGGATCAACGTCCGAAGCACTATCTAGGAAAAATTCTTAAAATTTTCAATACAAATAAAGATCTAAGCCAACTAATTCAAGGCTATCTTTGATCATTCTTTATAATTTTCGTTTAATGAACTACTTGTTGCCACGTTACATGCTATCAACTCAACCGCGCCACTTATTTAATACGAGACATACTAAGTGTAACGCTTGTGAATTTGAAATAAATTTAAGTATACGCGTGTACACATAACCTTCATTCCCACTGCTTACCCAAAATGTAGAACCAATAAGTTTCCATATATAAGTAGGTGGTTACCGATAAAATCACTCATCAGTTATCACCGATGCACTTCAATCGTCACTTACAGAGCTTTCGTCAGCAATCAACTACCAAAGCACTATCAGTGATTGCCGACAATGTCATCAATGGACCTCGGTCATCACTGATGGAGGATCAACGGTGACGATCATTTAGTCCATTAATTTGTCATTATTATTTTTCAAAAGACTCCCTCAACGATCTTGTCTAAGACTATTCAAGTTGATTGAACCACCTCTGCTGTGCAGAACCCAGTTTTTAAAACAATACTTCTTAGAAGATCTCTTTGTTTTTACTTCTAATTCTATTTATTTCTTTGAAGAACACAAAATGAAAGCAATCTATCATATTTAAAGCTCAGTTAGAAGCTAAACAGATGTTTAACATCAACTAAACAATCAAAATCGACGATGCAAAAACAGATTAAGAAACTTCACAAAACCAACAAAAAGAGAAAAACCAAACCTGGTTGACAAGAGATGGTGATGGGTTTCGTGAAGAGCGAGCTCGTTTAACGAGACCCCCATACTCTCCTTTTGACGAATCATCCATGTTCATCGCACTCGTATTGCTTCCGCTAGAAGGCATTGTTTCAAAAGACTCCATCAGCTGTTCAACCATGCAAATCAGCCAACCAAAAAAGAAGTTAATTCCCAAACTGAATGCAAAATTTTAAATTATAATTAGATAATTTCAACAATGCATGAAGTGTAAAACTATTTCTTCAAAAACCCAGGTTGCAAATTTGTTAAAGAAATCTTCATTTTCTCTGAATAGCCATACATGAAACTGTGAGCTTTTTTCTGGAATTCTGAGTCCAAAACTCACATTTGTGTGCGCAAATATATAGACTCAGGGAATGCTCTACATTGGGTTTAGAATGAAATGACCAAGTTACCTAGTGTCAAGGTTTTGGATGCCCACGTGTCTTTACCCACATACGGACTTCAAATTGGTAATAAATGGTCTTGTTGCTTTGGTTTAAATCCTATCTGGTTGATATAAATTTTCATTACCTACTTTTTAATTACAGTACATAAATTAAACAATCGAAATTAATTTTATCCCTACGAGCAAGTTATAATTTAAGAGTACCTTCGTATGACTCCATTTATAAAAAAGTATTTTATACGTACTAAAGAATATCTTTAAGTTTAGATAGTAAATACACACTTCAACGATTTTCTCTATTTTGACTCTTCAATTGGCTTGTTCAAGAAATATTTATCATTTTTCTCGTCTTTTATTTGACATATTTTTTATATATCAATCAATCAATTTTAAACTCATATTTGGTTCAACTAGAAAAAGTTAAATTCATATATGTTAGGAGGAGATTCACAAAGTATTAGCTCAAGAACAACAAATATAAAAAGTAAATCGAACAAACAATAAAATGAAAAGGTAAAGAGATTTTATTAATCAAAGCCCTCAAGCCAAAACCAATCAATCAGTGCCTCAGCCACCACTGAAGAACAACCACAATTCAAACGAAATCACAATCAAAGTGAAGATTACAAGGTTTGGACGCTCAGACTAAACACAAATACATATCCCTTCACTCAAACAACAGTTCTCACAAGAACAAACCACCCATCTCGAATAGAATCACACATGATTACATCATTTGAGAGAGAAAATGAAATCAAAAGAGAGACAAGGAGAGAAAGAACTGGAATGGCGCAACGAACAGAAAGAGAGAAAATCTCAAGCCAAGTGCAGTGTTGAAACCCTATGAAGCCTTTTATACGAGTCACCCAAAGGTCTTTATCCAACGGTCTTGGAGATGACAATTGGCAGCATCAAGAGCATCCATTCAAAAGGTAAGTGAAACACGGCTTTAAGCATTCGTCAAAAAACACGTTTTTGTACCATATAAAAATAAGGCAGTCAACTGGTCAATCAATTAAGTCCAGCTCATGGGTTTCATGGGTTGTTTGGCATCATTGTGCCACATTCCCTTCATACTCCACCTTAGTGCAATGATATACATTCATTAGTGGTCATTCCCCATTTTTCGGCATCATCAACACAGCTTACCAGATCCACATATCAACAAGTAGTCACATTCAGTATGGTCAAGCAATCCAGGAATTTGTTTAAAGGTAAAACTTTGGTACCTACATCAATAGAATTGCAGTTAGTAGATATCTTTTCAAATTTCACAATACATTGTGAAATAATATTCCTTATAAAATGAGATCTAACATCAAAATGCTTAGATCATTATGCAATACAGAATTTCTACTTAAATGAATTGCAGATTGGCTATCAAAATAAAGAAAAACTTGTTTAGCAAAACAAAATTCATTAAGTAACCCTTTTAACCAAATTCCCTCTCTGATAGCATCGGTGGCTGCAATGTATTCAGCTTCAGTTGACGCCAAAGCCACAATNAAAACAAAATTCATTAAGTAACCCTTTTAACCAAATTCCCTCTTTAATTGCATCTGTGGAAGCAATATATTCTGCCACAGTGGAAGATAGTGCCACAATCTTTTGAAGTTGGGATTTCCTGCTTATACAGGAATTACACAGAGTATACATATAGGCAGAGGCAGATTTTCTATTAGCCATGTCACCTGCATAATCAAAATTAATAAATCCCTTTATGTACCAGGATTTGACATATACCTACTTAAAACACTTATAGAATATGCCAAATCTGGTCTTGAACATACCATAAGATACATTACAGACCCAACTGCATTAGAATAAGGCACTTTAGTCATTCTTTCAAATTCTTCTTTTGATTTGGGACATTGTTAGTCATGGAAAATTTACTAAGCATTTTTAGAATGTAAGATTTTTGGCTAAGACTTAGTATGCCTTCCCTCCTATTTCTTTTAACTTCAATACCTAAAATCTTTCTAATAGGACTCAAGTCCATTTCCAATTCAGATTTTAGTTTGTCTTTTATTTCCTCTATCTCTTTTATGTCGTGACTTGCTAATAGCATGTCATCCACATAAAGTAGTAGATAAAATAAATTAGCTCCACCATTTCCTCTACAATAAAGACAAGTATCAGAGTTGCTTCTCTTAAACCCAAGTCCAAGTACAAAATTATCAAATTTTTTATATCATTGTCTTGGAGCTTGTTTCAAGCCATATATGGACTTTTTAAAAAGGCAAACTAAGTCAGCACTCTTATTTATTTCAAAACCTTTAGGTTGTTTCATGTAAATGGTTTCATCTAAATTCCCATTTAGAAAAGATGTTTTTACATCTAATTAGTCTAATTCCCAATTAAATTGAGTGATCAAAGAAAGAATGACTCTAACTGTTGTATTTACAACATATGAAAAAATTTCATTGAAATCAACTCCTTTTTTTGAGTAAAACCATTTGCTATTAATCTAGTTTTATATCTAATGTCATTCTCACTTTGTTCACCCCTTTTAATTTTGAAAATCCATTTACAGTCCACAACCCTCTTACCCTCAAGTCTTTTTACCAAAATCCAGGTTTTGTTTTTGTTTAGAGACTGCATTTCATCTTGCATGGCAGTCAGCTAATGTTTAGAATCTTTGATACTCAAAGGATCCTCATATGACTCAAGTTTCTCTTCAATCATGCTATGATAGGACAGCAATGAAACATCATCTTCAAATCTAGAAGGATGTCTAATATTTCTTCTTTCCCTATCTCTAGCAAGTTAGTAATTTTCAAGAGGCTGAACTGCATCAGAATCAGCTTCAACAGGAACACTATCACCAAGTGTTTCCTCATTTCCCTCAAAATTTTGTGTGGCGGTCTAATGAATATCATCATTAGATTGCTCCACCTCAATATCAACCCTCTTTCTTACATTTTCAGTCTGATCACAAGTTTCAGTTTGTTGTTCAGATTTAAGACAGGGGCATGTCATCCTCACTAAACACCACATTTATTCTAATTATGACCTTATAGCCTTTGATTTCTCTAACCCACAGTCTTTAACCTTTAACCCCTTCCCCCATAGCCCAATATAACACACATAAGGGTTCTATATTCTAATTTACCTTCAGTTTGATATGCAAAGATGTAATCCAAAAACCCTCAAGTTACTAAAGTCTACAGGTTTTCCTCTCCACATTTCTTCAGGAGTTTTAAAGTGTATAGCACTAGAAGGGCATCTATTAATAGATGACTAGCAGTCTTAACTGCTTCACCCCAAAAAAATTTAGGCAGGCCAGAACACAACAACTTTAATCAGATAACTTGCAGTTTTAATAGCTTCACCCCAAAAAATTTTAGGTAGGCCATAACTTCATAACATGCATCTTACTTTGCCAAGAATAGTTCTATTCATTCTTTCAGCCAAACCATTTTGTTGTGGTATGTGTAACGGTTCCGTGTCTTAACATATCAAATAATTGGCACAATTCATCATAGTTGTGTTTGAGTCATATTATTTTGAAATAGTAGATTGATGGAGAATGTGTGGCTGAAAAAGTAGAAAAAGTTATTGATATAATGAAAAATATTATTTTATTGAAGAATGTGGTTGAAAATGAGTAGAAGAATGAGAATAAAAATTTTAATGTGTACCAAACAAGGGCCACATTCATAATTACAGAATTTCAAACCATTATCAGTTCTTAAAACTTTAATCCTCTCATCAGATTGGTTTTCTATCAAAACTTTCCATTCTTTGAAAACGTTAAATGTGTCTGATTTAGATTTTAAAATAAAGGTCCAATTTTTTTCTTGAAAAACCATCTATGACGGGTAGATAATATTTAAAAATAGAATGAGTTGTCACAATAACTGGCCCCTAAAGATCAGCATACAAATATTCAAGTATAGACACAGATTTATGCATACAGACATAAAAAGGCAATCTGTTATGCTTTCCTAAAATGCAATAGTCACAAGAACTAAGTTTTTCAATGTTATCTTTACTAAAGGCGCCCTGCTTTTTCAAAATCTAAAGACCTTTGTCACTAATATTGCCCAATCTTTGGTGCCATATTTGTGACTTGTCATTTTGAACTGAGATTACTACTAAAGTGGAATCCAAACCTTTTTATGTTTGTAAAATGTAATGTCATGTCTCTTGGGAGCTTCAATAATCAAGTGAGAGCCCCTCAAGATTTTAATGTATCTCTTATTAATCACAATGTCACGTATAAGGTCATCTAAGACCCCTAAGGAAATCATATTTCTTTGCAAATCAGGAACATATCTAGTTTTTTCAAGAATCAACTTATTATCACCTTTTACATTCAATGTGATAGTTCCTATTCCTTTTACTTGACATGTCATGTCATGTGATTACCCATTCAAACTTTACCACCAGTCACATTTTCAAACTCTGTAAACCATTCTTTATTAGAACACATATGGTAGGTGCAGCCAGAGTCAAGGAAGAGCTTAGAGTAACATATGCTTCATCAATATTAATTTCATTCTAAGCCAAGGTGATAAGTGTAATTTTTACACTTATTCGGGACTAAAAATAACGACATTTGATAGTTCTTCTGATAAAATATATTCTAAATTGTTATATTTTATGTTTAATAGGTAAAACTCTTTAAATGAAAAAGAAATTAAAGAAAGGAAGCAGAGGATGGCGAAAAATTGGCAAAATCCAAACTATAGGGACTTACTTATATTACGTGAAAAAATTGAGAACTTGGAAGCAAACACTAATTTAATTAGGCATTGGAATTAATTGGGCTCAGTTTGGACTTTTGGTTGTATTAAACTAATGGTGAATTAGGTTTTATATATATATATGTGTGTGTGTGTGTGTGTGTGTGTGTGTGTGTGAGGAGGAAGCGGCAGCGAGGAGAGAAGAAAGTCAAAGCCAAAGATGAATCACATAATCAAGAAAAAAACTTCATAGGAACTTGAGAGTTTAATTATATATACATACACGTGGCTAGTGGTGGATATATTATATGAATTCACATATAAATTGAAGCAGGAAAGAGAAAAGCAGAATATATACACGCGAGTATTGATAGGAAAAGACGGCAGGCTCATTTGGACAAGAAGAAATCACATTTCGTCAATTTCGGTGATTTCGCTTCACTTTTGCGTGTTTAATTTCTATATTATGTTAGACTAGATTTTTACATTGCTCAGATATTGATGAACCCTTGTTTTGAAACTTTTAATATTAATTAATTATT
>CAIGRQ010343991.1:10462-20971 GCA_903798375.1 Fraxinus sp. D2006-0159 | reverse complement strand
TAATTTTGACGTAACTTCCATGACCGTTTGTGAAATTAACCATTTTGAATTTATATCAACTTCTTTAATACTATATAATAATAAACTAGTTTTTATTTTCTTTTTCTCCGCTAATTATGTTCAAATAGCCTCGATCATATGTGCTATGAATGTAATAAATGCACCGTTAAAAAAATGAGGAAAAATGAGGAAAGAAATGAAATTTGGGGGTTTTTATTGTAAATTTGCGATTTAGGTTTTCAGGGTTCAACATTCAATTATTTTGGTCCATTAAGTTCCAATTAAAATGAAAAGGTCCTTCAGTGACCATTACTAAAACCGAAAGTAACTTCAATAACCATTACTGAAACCGAAAGTAACTTCAGTGACCGTAAGTGCAAGTTTTAAACTTCAGTGACTGTTTTGTGATTTTGACGTAACTTCAGTGACCGTTTGTGAAATTAACCCATTTGTGTATGTCAAAATCACGTTAAAATAAAAAAGATTGATTGTTATGGCTTCTGTTTGGGTTTCATTTTATTCAAAATGTATTTTATNAATTAACCCATTTAATAATTGTCAAACTATTCAAAAATGGTTTAACCTTTTACGAGTTGCATTGAATTTTAGCGAATATGATAAATTTCAAATGAAAATTTAATCTCGAGACATTTGGGTTTTTATTATTTCAAAAGTTCTTAATTATTTTTCGAAATTGTACATTATTTTGCATGCACAAATAATTTTTAACTTTTTTTTTTCATTAGAGCTAACAAACAATATTGACCATAACCAAGCTCTATCCTTAAAAGTTTAAGCTCCGATGATGTTTATTTTGAACCCTTAACTCAATTTTTCTTGATTGCTATTTACTCTCCTATTTGAGTTTATAGTTCTATATTAATACAAGCTAATATACTTTTAAGCTTGGACAACGTACTATCCAGCACTAGTTAAGAAAAGTTGTGAAAAGGTTTGGGTCTTTTCGGACGGAATTCTAGGATTCCTCCTTGAGGCAAATGCTTTTATGCATACCTCTTCTGTTTTATCTACACCATACTTTATTCTCGACCCATTTTTTTCTTAAACATTCTGCTTATTTAATGGAAACTTAAAAGTGGGATACTCATTAGGTATTTCAGTTTGTTCCTAAAGAAAATCTTTAGGAGCAAGGACTCACATGGCACACATGCAAATTAAACTTGTATCTAGTTCAATGTATCAATTGGAAAGGGAAATTTCTTTAGGACCACAAATGGCTAAATTTGTTGTTAGGGAGGCCTTGAGGGCAGCAATTCATTATTTATTTGGAAATAGTTGCTAGGTTTTGCTTGAAAGCACATGAAAATCCACTTGAAATTGTAAAGAGTAGGACCACTTGACCAAAGAAATGGACCGTGATTTTGACTTTTGGTTCTTTATTTTTCTTTTTAAAAAAGTGCAAGGCTCATGGTGTTGGTCATTATCATTTGGAAATTTTGATCCATTTAATTGGTTTGAAGGCTGATTATTCATATTTCTTTTTGTTAGAAATGTTATCCTAATTCATTTTTCTTAAAGAAAGGTAAGAATTTGATAGCAATTGATTTTGACTTATGTTTTGTTACTGATAATGGCGACGTTAGAAATTTTAGCATCTATTTGATCATGTAATGATGTAAGATTTTTAACCTAAATTATTAAATTTTGATATACAAATGATGAAATGTACAATTGAAAAATTGATAAAATTTGTGGATCTCATGAAATGTGTAGTTAAAATTAATTATTGACTTTTACTTAAATTTGTATCCACTTTTTTAGTTACACCAAACATGGACTTGATATATGTGACTTTTACTTAAATTTGTATCCACTTTAGAAATATTTTTCAAAGAGTTAATTAGTCTAAGCCTCTTTCTCATTTTCGTTGAAAATGCATTGCACTATTGGAGTAAATATGGGTAAATATTTTTCCTAAGTTGCGTGAAATGGAGATGTTTTAGTTGTTCATTTTACTTCAATTTGGTAATGGATTTTAATTAGAATTTTGCAAAACAAACTTTGGCAAGTCACGAGTTTGACCCTTGGAAGCATGAAGCGGTTGACTTAACTCTAATGCTCTTTCGGAACTTCACAACTTACGTCAAAATTTAGTATGACCGATGAAACAATCTACAATTAGGTGATATTCAAGTACAACGGATAAGAATTATATCTCGTTTAGAGTGGTGGGATGAAGTAGCCTAGAATACATGTGCATACCATGGCTGGGGGAAGCCGGAAGGTGATATGTGACATCCTTGGACTCTTGAGCGCACCTTATTTCATCTTGCTTGTTATACGAGTTTTAAAGATTTGTTACTTATCGATCTTGGCAAACATTCACCAAGCTCATGAACCTTACACTGTATTCAAGGGTTATGTATGTGATTTAGCTCTTATATATGATCCAAGATGTCTCTTCATATTGTCTACTTTAAACTTTGATGTTAGGGACAACCTGACTATATAGACAGACCTAGGGTCCTGCATAGGTGAAGGTCTTCAATATTTATCTTACATAAATAAAAGAGGAAGTATTGAGCTACTATTTATAAGCTGAGCCGAGCCGAATGACTTATGGCTCGGCTAAGCAGTCTAAGCCTTTTTGGTTTTTTCTTCTTTTTAAAGCCAAATGACTGTCTGGCTCTGCTCGGCTAAGTCATCTAGTCTATAGATAAACACATAAAATGAATATAAAATGATTAATATAAAGTAGGCCTAAAGTCCTCAAAAATCTCGAGACGGGATATGGCCGATGACTTTTTGACACGATAAGCCTTGAACAAATTTAATGAAATATTGCAGTGGTTGATCTTTTGTGATTTAGATATAAGTAACAATGTAACATATACCCATAAGAGGTTAGGATACTTATACGTGTAGTAAATAATAAAATCTACGTAATAATTGTGAGATGTCTAACAATATATTGCATTGATGATACAATAACGAAAACACAAAATGTACTATCTTGATATGGGAAATCTAAAAAATTTGATATGACTTTTGAATTTGAGAATCATCATTTTTTCACGGAATTGCTAAAAAATATTATTTAGCGCTATTGATATTTAATTAAATTGCGTATTTTAAAACTAAATTTCTTTCTTGAAAAAAAAAGAAGTAACTTTCAAGTGCAAATATCATTTAATTTGATGCACATATCATTAATGGAGGATAAGGCTTTTCATGGCTTTCTTCTAATGCTTACTTGAGTCCTCTCGACTCCCCTTTATACACACAAAAAATAAAATACCATTTTCCTTTAAATGATTTTCGTGCTTCTCTCATCTGCACCAGCGTAATAGTATTTTACTTTTTGCTGCAAAATCAGATCATTAGTAAGATCAAAATCCATTGGATTCTTCTTATTCACTGTTTCTGATCTCTCATACAGCCGTCAATCGACTGTTACAATTACCCAAATGCCCCTCAACTAGTTCATTGTAGTTCCAAAAGCTTCACACAGTTGCATATGGTGCGATTCCTACAGTTTTGCTGCTAGCTGGAACTGCAGTTTGATTGGGAAAGGGAAAGGTGCTGGATTGATGAATGGGGGGTTTTGATTTAGGGCTTGTTTGGGTGAGTTGGAGTGGGAGTGGGAATTCGTTTGTTGACGTCAGGAAACTACGATAGGATGAGCAATTCTGATGTCAGCCGAGCTGGTGGGTCCGTCGAGAGGGACATCGAGCAGGTGAATTTTTTCAATTAAAAATCTGTTTCAGTTTTCGAGCTCGCGTTCACTTAAAGCTGAGGAGCGTGCTAGTGTTGTGAGTCTATTTTTTCACTATTTGTTCGTGTCCATTTTTTTAAATTTAACTAATTCTAGTACCAAAAAAACAAAAAAATCAATTCATTTTCAGTAGATTTTTTCGATTGTATTGCTATTGAAACGTGCTGCCCTGTTGGATCCCTTTTTGCTGTAAGAAAAAGGGCCTTCCTATTTTTGTTCATTGAGGATCATAGGAATTGTTATGTGAAGTTTCAATAATAACGAAATGCAGGTGGGCAAATGTGTTTACATGCTTTTAGAGTTTTAGAGATGTTTCAAATGTACTTGAAATTTCGAGAATCTTCTTATGAACTTTTAGAATCCCTGTTAAAAGATTCCAGGTAATTTCTCAAAAGTTTTCATGAATATAGGCTGTAAGTTAATCAAATATTTCCTGTGCTGATGCCTTAATTTTTTCTGCTTTAGGGCTATGAAGATTTATAATTTTACCATATTGTTTCTATTTGTGTAGCGTGCTGCTCCCAATTTCCATATTTCCTGTTTGAGTTTATAATTCTGGCAACTAGACTAAAACTTCAGGTTGGGCTTTGCCACCACAATTAAAGAAACAATATGAACTTTCAAAACAACTGCACTTGAAATTAAACCCCCCAACTCAAGTACGCACGGTAATTCCTGTTGCAGTACTCGAAATTCCTCTAAATGTTCGTGTTTATAGCTGTCACATCTTAGTACTACTATTTTGATAAAATATTAAGCCAACCAGCGGTGGTCAGTGGAAGTTCCTTTATATTCTTACACTAATCTTGTGCAATTATTGTAGTGAAATTATACTATTCCCTCTTCTTTTCTTGTCTCAATCTTCCCTGTTTGAGTAAAGTGTACTATCTAGTTTTTTCTTTTTCTTTTTTTCTTTTTTTGGCAACACCGTGGGATATGTTTAATTTAGGTTATTGGCTGATCTTTACAACAGGCCATCACTGCTCTTAAGAAAGGCGCATACTTACTCAAGTACGGAAGAAGAGGAAAGCCTAAGTTTTGTCCTTTTCGGTTGGCAAATGTAAGCCCCAGTGCATTTTCACGGTTACCTTTACTTGTTTTTTTACCTTGTTTTAAAAAATCATCTGCTCAGGTCATCTGCTGTTCTGTTGTTAAGTAGATACAAATTGTGGATAGGTCTTTGTAGTTGGTAGTTATCATGCATCGTGTTTTGGCTCTCAGTCTTGTTTGTGATTTAGCAACGCATGCAAGATATTATTTCAGAACACGGGACTTACTATGATCAGGTGAAAAACATTGTCCCCTTTTTTGTTGAAGATATTACTGAATTCCATAAAATGTTTATATGGATTAAAACAACTGCCATATAAAAGTTGTTACAAATAAATTTCTCAAGAAAAATGTTGCAATATTTAAACGTATAATATTTCTTAATGTATGACACTTCCTGACTATGGGATGTTAGGCGTATAGAGATTATTCCAGAAGTATTCGACTGTTGTATATGGCTGTCCCTGACTACCTGATGATTAAAATCATGGGGGTTGACGTCAAGATTCTTTTCTGTGCTCCCCATACGTAGGTTCATCTATGAACTCTACTTTAACGAATAAATTGTGGCAGACAACCGTTGTAAATCTGTGTTGTGCCAGGTGTACAAAATATTATGATTATGCTTTGTAGTTGGAGATCCAAGACAGATAGTTTGGATAAGGCTTAATTAAGTTCAATTAAGTGATTGTTAGCATGTTTTCTCAAGGAAAACTTTATATTTCTACCAATTTAATTTCCAGGGAGGATGTGAAATCTTTCCTTGTCTTGCATCAAGAATTTACTGTTGCTGCTGAAAAATGCCGTGTTAATATAAATTTTGTGCATAATTATGAAAGAGTGATAAGTAACCTGGGGAGAATTGGATTTCTATAATTGCTAGCCATTCATCAGTTTCTTCCCTTTTCCCATTCAACCAAGTATTAGTTTCAGTTTCTTTTTCCTGTTTAGAGCTTGAGAATGAACTCAACTGATCTTTTTTGTTTGGCTGTGCTTCATTTCCAGGATGAGTCTGTTCTGATATGGTTCTCTGGCAAAGAGGAGAAACATCTCAAGTTAATTCACGTGTCCAGAATTATATCGGGTCAGCGCACTGTAAGTTTCTTTCTTTTAAGATACCAACTTTTGCTGACATCTATCCCATTACGTGAGACCCTTACAGATGGTGTACATTCAATGTACAAAACATCATTGTAATTTATTGGTTCTGAAGATCAATGTTGATGTGTGATGAGAATTCTGAATATTTTTCCTTGTATCAATTCAGAATAATGACATGGTATTTATAAGAAAAGTAACCAACCAAGGATCAACTGGTTTAGAGTATTTCCATATCTCAGGAATCTGGCTTTTTTGTTTGCTTCCTTATGTAGAATTTAATCAACTTTGATGTATAATAAATTAGCATGTAATCCTATTCTTTTAAGATACAATATTTTTCTTGTCTCATTAAAATTCTTCATATGAGCAATGGATGACATTTCATGGTACCTTCATTTGGTCAAGAAGTGATAATTGATGTGACACTAGCAGATCTTGATGAACAACGAATTCATGTCTCCGTATATTTGGCATTGTCCTGGCTCTTATTCTTGAGTTCTGCATCTGTACAATTTTTCATAGCACCTGCAACACGCCTTGATGGAAATCCACCCGGCATTTGATTGTTGGTTTGTTTGGTTGTATTATGAAGTTTAATGACCATCATATTTTCCAGTGCTTTTTTTCCCAGAAACAAAATTTTACTAAGCAAAGAAGTATAATTACAATTTATGGAGGATAAAATATTCTCTATGCACTAAACAAAAAATCAATAAGAAAGTAGTTCTTTCCTATTGAAAAAACAATTTGTGAAAAGAACACCCTCAAATTCCTCAGATGTAGAGGTCCATAATGATGCCAGGTGTGTTGCCTTCTATGTTAACTCAAAAGAACGTGCACATTTTCCTCAAATATTCTGCAATTTCTTCCCATCCTTATTATCCACATGATGGCTGTTAAAAATGCTTTCCATGTTACTACTCACAACTCCTTTCTTATCCAAACTCAAAACCAATTGGCTTTTCGAGGTATTTTTCGGTGCTTTCTCTTTCCACTGTTTCCTGCAGTGACAAACATCAAATTCCTGAAAATATCTACATTTTGTGATTCCATAGTGGATTTTTCTCTTATTCTGACATTGTGCTTGTTAGTTTCAAAGCTACTAGAACAGCATTTTCTCAAGGTTCAACATCACTTGGCTGAAAACAGGCAGTAGTGTGAAAATGTGAATAATGTGTTATTGGTGACAAAATTTATAAACGTGGAGGAAAAAAACTATAATATGCATATATAATTTATACTCAACCGTTGAATGGGATCCCAAATTAGAGATCTCTTCTAAGTGAACAGGAGCCTGTCCAGGATATTTTTCTTTCTTTGCTTTGAGTATCGATGCAAGCCAACATTTTAATTCTCTTGTATATTTCCCATCAAGTTTTTGGTTCTTTTATGTTCTGAATATCTGCGGTTTCAATATTATTGTGTTTCCAGCCAATTTTTCAAAGGTATCCACGGCCTGAGAAGGAGTACCAGTCCTTTTCTCTTATATACAATGACAGATCTCTTGACTTGGTAAGAGTACCATTTATTTCGTCCAAAGTTATTTAGGAGACAATTCTTGGAGTTGTCTTTTTACATTTCCCGTCTTCTAATTGTTGAAACTAGTTTATGCTGTTGTTTCTCACAGTATTCTTATCCATAAGTTGGATGATTTTTATTTGTGGGTAGATATGCAAGGATAAGGAAGAAACAGAGGTATGGTTTAGTGGGCTGAAGGCATTAATTTCACGGGGTCATCAGCGTAAATGGAGAACAGAATCAAGGAGTGATGGAATTTCATCTGGAGCTAATAGTCCCAGAACATACACAAGGAGAAGTTCTCCATTGAGTTCTCCATTTGGAAGTGGTGATATCTTGCAGAAGGTGAATTCTTTTAGTTTTATTCTTGCCTACATGCACATCTACAAAGCACATTTATGTTCTTAAATATGTTGAAACAAATCATTTATTACTTGATCAGGATGGTTCCGATGAACTTCGCCTCAATAGTCCGTATGAAAGCCCTTCCAAAAATGGTCTGGATAAGCCATTTTCAGATGGGCTATTGTATTCTGTGCCTCCCAAGGGATTCTTCCCATCAGATTCTGCTAGTGTTTCTGTTAATTCCATATCATCTGGAGGCTCAGATGGCATACATGGTCACACAAAAGGAATGGGAGTGGATGCTTTTAGAGTAAGCCTTTCAAGCGCTGTAAGCTCATCAAGTCAAGGCTCTGGTCATGATGATGGTGATGCTTTAGGTGATGTCTTCATTTGGGGAGAAGGCGCAGGAGATGGTGTTATGCGTGGTGGACCCCATACAGTTTGTAGTTCCGTTAGTGTGAAAACGGATTCTTTTTTGCCTAAGGCGTTGGAGTCTGCAGTTGTACTAGATGTTCAGAATATAGCCTGTGGCAGACAACATGCCGCCTTAGTGACCAAGCAAGGGGAGATTTTCTCATGGGGTGAGGAATCAGGAGGTAGGCTTGGACATGGTGTGGATTCTGATGTATTGCATCCAAAGCTCATTGATGCCCTCAGCAGTACAAATATTGAGCTTGTTGCATGTGGTGAATATCATACTTGTGCCGTCACACTCTCTGGTGATTTATACTCCTGGGGTAATGGTCATTTTGGTCTTCTAGGGCATGGGAATGAAGTGAGTCATTGGGTGCCAAAAAGAGTAAATGGGCCACTGGAGGGAATACACGTTTCTTCCATTTCATGTGGGCCCTGGCATACTGCTGTTGTGACCTCTTCAGGGCAGTTGTTTACTTTTGGTGATGGAACATTTGGGGTTCTCGGTCATGGAGATCGAGAAAGTGTTTCAATGCCTAGAGAAGTGGAATCCCTGAAAGGTCTCCGGACAGTACGAGCAGCTTGCGGTGTTTGGCATACTGCTGCAGTTGTTGAAGTTATGGTTGGAAATTCAAGTTCCAGTAACTGTTCTTCAGGCAAACTCTTTGCGTGGGGAGATGGTGACAAAGGTCGACTTGGACATGGTAATAAGGAATCAAAACTTGTTCCAACTTGTGTTGCTGCCCTTGTTGAGTCAAACTTCTGCCGGGTTGCTTGTGGGCACAACCTGACTGTTGCTCTTACAACTTCTGGCCAAGTGTACACAATGGGCAGTCCTGTTTATGGGCAACTAGGAAACCCTCAAAGTGATGGGAAGCTCCCATCTCGTGTTGAAGGAAAACTTGCGAAGAGTTTTGTGGAGGAGATAGCTTGTGGTGCATATCACGTGGCAGTGTTGACGTCAAGAACTGAAGTTTATACTTGGGGGAAAGGAGCAAATGGTAGATTGGGTCATGGGGATACAGATGACAGAAGTTTTCCAACTGTAGTGGAAGCTTTAAAAGAGAAGCAAGTGAAAAGTATAGCTTGTGGTACTAATTTTACTGTGGCTATCTGCCTTCACAAGTGGGTCTCAGGGGTTGATCAGTCCATGTGTTCTGGCTGCCGCCTACCTTTTAACTTCAAAAGAAAACGTCACAATTGTTATAACTGTGGACTTGTCTTTTGTCATTCATGCAGCAGCAAGAAGTCATTGAGGGCTTCTATGGCAGCAAATCCCAAGAAACCATACCGCGTATGTGATATTTGTTTCAATAAATTGAAGAAAGCTATTGAAACAGATGCATCATCTGAAACATCTGTGAGCAGAAGAGGTAGTATGAATCAGGGGCCAAACAATCTTGTAGACAAAACTGATAGGTTGGATGCCAGATCTCGTCCCCATCTAGCTAGGTTCTCTTCAATGGAATCCTTGAAACAAGGAGAGAATCAATCTTCAAAGAGAAACAAAAAAATAGAACTCAACAGCAGTCGCGTATCACCAATTCCTAATGGAAGTTCCCAATGGGGGCCTCTTAGCATCTCCAAGTCTTTCAATCCTGTATTTGGATCGTCCAAGAAATTTTTCTCAGCTTCTGTTCCCGGATCAAGGATTGTTTCTCGTGCAACATCACCAATATCAAGACGGTCCAGTCCCCCTCGTTCTACTACACCAACCCCTACTTTGGGAGGACTTGCGTCCCCGAAGTTTGTGTTGGATAATGAGAAAACAACAAACGTTAGCCTCAGTAAGGAAGTTAATAAATTAAGAGCACAGGTACATGATCTTGTCTGAGTTGCTTGGCATTTGCTCATGCTGCAGTTTTCTTGTTTATCTGTTTTGTTCTACTCAATTTTATTTTACTTTTTCTATGTTTAGGGGAAGTATTGATATTGATATGTGGGCATGATGGTTTTCAAATGATTCGAGGCTACATCATAAACGAGTGTCTTGTCGTCTTTGGTTATTTTAAGGAATTGGTGATGTGAAGAGAGCTCCTGCTTTATAATATGAACACAAAAGATAGAAATAGATATGGATTAAGCTTCCATAACTTCTCCAAATAGCTTTTCTATTTAATGCCCTTTTCAAATACCGTATAATGTATATTATGATGCATTATAAAAAGCTAATATATTCTATTGAATTTCATGCTTAAAATCTCTTTCCTGTTTGCGGAGCTGCGAGGTTGGGTGGGGGATTTAAGATTAACAGTTCAGATCACATTCCACATGTATTTAATGTATGTGTTTCTAAAGCTGAAGAGGGCGATACAATAACTTCAATGGTCATGTAGACAAATGAT
>CAIGRQ010343991.1:0-10200 GCA_903798375.1 Fraxinus sp. D2006-0159 | reverse complement strand
GGGGGGGGGGGGGGGGGGGGGGGGGGGGGGGGGGGGGGGGGGGGGGGGGGGGGGGGGGGGGGGGGGGGGGGGGGGGGGGGGGGGGGGGGGGGGGGGGAAGACGTGGCATTTGTTAGGCTTTATCATTTTTAATTTCCAAAAACTTTGCAGTATTCTATACTGGATAAGGCTTTGTAAGTTGATTTCAGTTGAGTTCGTAGGCTTTATCTACTGTTATTGGATAATACATACCTGTCATGGCCCGATGAAGTTTTGAGACAGTGTTGAGGTCATGAACTTGCATTTCATGTCTGACCACTCTTTGTCCTAGGTGGAGAATCTTACTCGGAAGGCTCAAATTCAAGAGTTAGAGCTAGAAAAAACTACTAAACAGTTGAAGGAGGCGATAGCAATTGCAGGGGAAGAGACTGCCAAATGCAAAGCAGCCAAAGAAGTGATAAAGTCTCTTACTGCACAAGTAAGACAAACGCCTCTAGTCATCTATTTTACTGCACAAGTAAGACAAACACCTTTAGGCATCTCAAACCATATTTTGTATGGAAGCATTTATTGGGGATGCTTTCTCTATTGATTGCTTGTCCTGCATCAAGAGATATGATCTCAATTGCTATGGAAGATGGGATGAAAATTATATGAGGTTAAAATGGGGCAATGACCATATTAAAAATGCCTAGATCATGCACAGAGGTGCTTTAAGAACTTGTTAGATATTGATTTTTTGAACGTGTATATTATTTAATGTTAGTCTTCAAGCCTTAAATTCTTGGTCGTTTGTTTACTTGCTTAAAACATCTTGGGGCATTCATGAGAGTTAAGCAGTACTGTATAGTTAGAAGGATGTTAAAGTTGAAATCTATGTAGGTAATTGTGGCCTGAAATTTGGATTGGCATGAATTTAAAATCTGATCTGTTGTATTTGATTTATCTGGAATGATACAAATTTCTTGGAGACTAGGACTATGGTTTCCAAATTTCAACAAAGCCAATTACTATGTGAGTGTGAGCACCTTGAAAAAAGGCCACTTGCACATAATGAAAAATTCTCTTGAAATTCAAGAAAAATTGGTGTTGTAGGTCATTTTTTCACCTGTTATTACTTCCTTTACCCTACATTCTCCATGCTGCACAGATGGTTTCCATTCTATAAGTCAAGCTTGTAAGAGTAGCCTTTTTTTCAGAGTGACTCATCTGCACTTTTTATTTAACCAGTGAAGTAAGATTCAACATTAAACGTTTTTATAGCCATCTAGGTTGATAATGCAGTTCACACTTTACAACCAGGAAAATTCGCACCTTAAAACTTAAATGAATCATGATTCGTGGCTACTGATCAATGTTTAAGTTCTTGATATGCAAAATATTGTCGTAAAGGCTATTTGAATGAATCATGATTAGTGGCTACTGATCAATGTTTAAATTCTTTAAAGTGTAAAATATTGTCATAAAGACCCTTAAGCTCTTGTCACAATCCTTTCCCTATAGGAATATACCTGATCTTCATATAGATTTTTTGTTTTTAAAACTAATTATTGTTTTTGAAAATGTTAAATGTAGTTTTTGTTGCCTAATGTAACATTCTTCCTTACCAAGTTGTCTACGTATACAGTTTCAAAAATTTGGTACATTCTGATGCTCAAATCAATGGTGTCAATGTTACTTAACCATATTAAGGGAGAAGAGTTAGTATGATCACTAAATGCACTATTATTTTCATCTTATGCACAGGACTTATTTGGGAAATTTTGGGTAAAAATATTGTCTTGCAATTAGATACACAATTATGGTTTAGTATCAAATGATTTCCAAGTGATGCAGTTGAAGGTGGGCTTGCAATATGCCACTGTATTATATAATTCAATTGAGTGTTTGTGAACTACTGCTCTTGTTTGACCTCAGTTTTTGAGTCTATTTTGTTCACTGCTACTATTCAATCTAAGCGTATCTGCAGCTCCTATCATCCTTCCTTTTATTAATTTGGACCGTCTTATGGTGGCTTTGACAAATAGGAAGATAGGAATGAGCTATTAGACATCCATGGATTGAAAAGTCTGCTGCTGCAATTTTATTTTACTCTCCTTTTGATAGCCTTCTGATTAAGTAGTTTGTTGTCTATAGCTGAAGGAAATGGCTGAAAGGCTTCCGGTGGGTTCTGCTCGAAATGTCAAATCTCCTCCTTTCACTTCTCTTGGCCCCAATTCTGTGTCTAATGATGTTTCAAATGCCTCTCTTGACCGCGTAAATGGTCAGACAAATGGCATGGAACTGGAGTCAAATGAATCAGACAACCACTTGCTTTCTCATGGTGCAAGCACTGCAAGCAATCGGAATTTAGGTCACAACAAACAAGGTCACACAGAAGCAATGACAAGAAATGGGAACAAAACAAGGGAAAGTGATTCTCGTAATGACAATGAATGGGTTGAACAGGACGAGCCTGGTGTTTACATCACCCTCACCTCTTTACCTGGAGGTCTCAAAGATCTAAAGCGAGTTCGATTCAGGTATGTTGCATTGAGCTTTACACTAGCTTTATTTTAGATGTAATAGCTTTGACTTGCAATATATTTTCCGGGATATGTTTGATTTAGTGGACTATTGGTACGGGGCCATATTCAATAGGGGGATAAGTGGGTGTACTAGCATTCAAAATAATAAAAAGAACATCAACAATTCCTTCTCTCTCCTAGACATGCTCATCATCCTAAAACAAAAAGCTGAATTCCATTTTGTATCTTCTTGTTCCGTAGTGCGTGCATTAAGGCACGGGCTTCTGGTCCATGTTTCTAAGCATGCAGTGAGAATTACAAAAACTCCAGGCCCGTTGTCTGGGGCTGTGACGTGTCTTTTCTACAGGCTGTCACAAGTCTCTTGATATAAAGTTAATTTCATTAATGTTTGGAATTCAATTATAGCAGTCTTAGTTATTTGTTCTTAACTTTAGAAACCCTAGGATGAATATACAACAATATAAAGCTTTTCATGAGCTAATATCATCACAAGGACTATGCTATTTTTATGAGAGTGCTAGACAAAAATCTTGTTGAATAAAGAAATAGAATTATCTCAAGCGCAGAGCTCAAAGTTTGTTGTCAAGCCATGTTCCTAGGATTTTTCTCTATGCCTGGCCTGTGCTGATGTGTAATATTGATGTACATAAATTTTGTGTGATCACACTGCAAAAGTAAAGGGAAACATTATTGTTTTAGCTGAACAATTACTCTCCACAAATTGTTCTCTCTTTGAAGTACGTGTTTTTAAATGGTTAAATGCAGTCGAAAGCGATTTAGTGAGAAACAAGCAGAACAATGGTGGGCAGAAAACCGGGCAAGAGTATATGAACTCTACAATGTACGGATGGTAGACAAGTCGAGCGTTGGCATCGGAAGTGAGGACTTGTTGCATTGACACTGCATACTATATGTAAATGTTTTTCTTTTTCTTTTCTTCCCTCCCAATATATTTCTGCTTTAGTCACAGGGAAGATCATATCGGTCAAGTAGGCTTGGCATTCATCTTTCGGAAATTGGAAGTTGAGGTTTCCATATAAAGAGCATATAGGTTTGCTTGTGGGATTTTCTAATCATTTTTCTCTTTCTCTAACCTTTTATCATTCTTATGGCTTTACTGTGCTTTTAATTTTTTTAACTTGAAGCACCTCGCGTGGAGGTTTGGGTGAGAAATGTAAATTCTTAGTAGGCTGCTAGCTCTCATGAGCAGCTTCCATGTAAAAATTCCATATGCAAATGCAACTTCAGTTTTTATTGCCGTTTCTTTCCATTTTTTCCTTCGTTCGCATGTCTATAGGCTCTCGCTCCTAGTATGTGCGTCTGTGTCTAGTTCTCTTGTCGTCCTGCTGCTCAAAACAAAATTGCTAATAACTCCAAAATCCAAGCCTCTGTAGAGTTGTGGATGTGTCAAAACTCTGATTATATCACATTTTCAGGTTAACCACGTACGAATCTACCAATTCATCGTTCAGTTACCTACACTCTTTAAACCAGATGTGTTCCTTGTAAATGATCCCGAACCCAAGTTTGGAGAAAGTAGAGAAGTCATAGGTTGATAAGACGATGAAAAACTCTTACCTTCATGACTTAAACCTTCATGATATTTCCTGCTTGTTGCAAATGTAATCCAAAGTCTCGGTTTGGGTTGAGTTTGCCAAGGTCATAATAGTAAAAGAAAAAAAAAAAAACAAGCAATTTAACCAAAAACAAGTAAATAACTAATAAAAGAATCCGCTAGTTATGCACCCTCTTTTTCTATTCTTGTGAGAAAGTGTATCAAACGATATTGCAAAGTACCTTGATTATAACTACTTTAAAATTTTACAGAAACGAAAGCTGCATATATAAGCAGCAAACATGAATTTCAACCAAGGCATAATGCTCTGCATGTTGTAGATTATTTCTTGCGAGCTGCTGCCACCGCTGCTGCAATGCCACCAGCCAAAACCCCTACTGCAGTCGCAGCAATGCCAATGCCAATTGCTCCATCTGCATAACAAAGAATCACATAGACAAATTAATTCCTACAGTCTACATAGCATGTAGTACTGAATGATGCAGCACAATATTGAGGAAAAAAATAAAATCTTGATGGTTTATAGTGTCCAATCTAGCCCAATAATGCTGACCAAACATTCAATCACTGTATGTGCATGTGTTTTGCAAACAAATACATGGGAGGTATTAAATAATATTGACAAATACTTGGAGTTCAAGTTACCCTTTTTGATTTTATCTTCAATCGCTTTCTTTAGGCTCAAGGCTTGTCTCCAGTCAGGTGCTACCTACAAATTGATACCGACTTTAGCATGCAAACTTACCAGTCACCAGATGAAAGCAATTTTCGACCATGAAACCAAAAAACATATTCAAATTTCCTTTCTGACAATTAGAACAGTTAATAGAGATTTAAAGCCTTAAGAATAAATAGAAAGCATTACTAATACCTCCAAACAACGCTCGACAAGCTGCCTGCTTCTTGAATAGTCTCCACTTCTGTAGTATCCAACAGCAAGTAGATAGAGCTTTTCCCTCACTTGCAGTGGGCTGCTGCCACTGCCAGCCAAGGAAGCTGCAAAGAACATCTATAGTCATGAAAATATCACCTAGTTTACCATTCACAAGTCACACACAAAAGCATGCACCACGCACAGGCACGCACAGGCACAGAGAGATCCTTGTACAATGGTTACACCTTCAAGCATTGCTATCCCACGTTGGACGTCCTCTGGCCTTTTTGAGTGAACAAGGGCCCACGACAATCGCATGATGCATTCACTTTTAAGTTCATCCGAGGAACCTTTCTCAGCATCAGCAACCTCGTGTTCACAACCCTGAAGATTATGAACATGCCAAAATAAACGGGGGAGAACATCAAAAGGAGCAAGTGGACGTGCATGACAATATGCAATTAAACACCCATCATGCCATAATAAAGCGCACTTAAATTTACCTTTCAGTGAAGTGCATATACATGTAAACTGCTTCATAACAGTTTCAAACTATTGGATGAACACTTATTTTCAATGTTGGAGTTCCAACCAATGCATACTCTAGTACTCAGGAAAGAATTCAAAGTAGCATGAATATAGCAATTCAATTCCTCACATATCAACCATATGATCCTACACTCACAAAATCTGGCAATCTTTTCTATCATAAGGAGAAAATACAAAAAAGTGAAAGGGTAATCATCTCTGAAATTCAAGATTCTATCCTCTCCTATAATTTAATCTCTGCAGTCACTAGTTTATATAGGTCGGTCTAGTTCAGAGGTTAATGAACATTCCTTCATTCTGGGTATTTTATCTTATCCTATTCCTATCCATGACCGCGGTTCATTGCCATTTGTTGCTCATTTTAATTTTTCTCATAAATGATAGACATCCATCGCAGAAACTAATTAATCACATGCATCTTCTCCTCTAACCAGATCTTCCATTTATTAACTTCTTAAATTATCAAAACACAAAACTCACTCATATAATGAGCTATTGACGGGAATAAAACAATAACCAAAAGAATTCCCCAAACTCAAAAACCCTAGCTTTATTCACAATTATCCCTAAAATTCCACAAGCTATACATACATATATGTACTTACAGCCACGATGTCAGACTCGCACCAAGGGATCTGATCACCACCGGTGAAAAAATCACCAACTGATTCGAAGAATTTCCCAATCTTAGCTTCCATTTTCTATTTGTTCAATTGTTTTCAAATGAAAATCAATTGACGCGTATGCTTTTTCTTGGTCACTTTCGTAATTTGGTAACAAAATTTTCGGGCAGTAAACAGGAATTTTGAAAGAGTTGAAGCTAACTGCTAGAAGAAAATTGTTAGTGAAACTTGGGGGTTAAGGAAGAAACCCAAATCCAAGAAAGGAGAAAAAAGACACGTCACTCTCCGCGAATATCGTACATTCGGACTTTCTATAGAAGGAAATGAATGAATCATACTATAATAGGAAAGTGGATCAGCATTCCATGGTGGATACGTAGTATGGCTATGTGCATATGGCCGTCACATTTTGGGAATTGGTTTCATTCGAAGCTTCGAATCAATGGTTGCTCGTGATTTTTGAGACATTCTAGTATCATAAAGGTTTTTTTGTGAGTCTATTAAAGCACAGCGTAAAACTATTTGATTGCAGTGAAATCATAACAAGGATAGAGATAAAAAAATTCTTTGATCTTCAAGTGTTTATTTTTTTTTGAATGATTAGTTTCATCAAACTTCCTTGGAAGGGTTGAATGTTTGAATTAGTGGCACGGTTCATGTTGGATTGGGTTTGAATCCGAGCCAACCATTCGAACTCACTTTTCGAGTTAAATGAAATTTCAACTCAAAAATCAACATGACCAACCCATTAAATCAAACCTAAATCGATTGAAATCATTTTAGGTCAATTTAGATTGTTGGTTTCATGGGTATTTTTCCCATAAAAATCATTTTTAAAAAAATAGTGCCCTAAATCGAGGGTTTTGAGATGGGTCAAAGCTAACCCGAAACCCAACCTGAATATATTCGGGTCAAACCGATTAGTCGAGTAATCGAGTAATATGTCCAACTGTAGTTTGAATGTCTATTTTCTTTTACACAAAAAAAATATATATTATATTTTGTAACCTTCTCTAGAGAGAGAGGTTGACACCAATGATTATTTTGTTTATAATGGAACAAGCCTATTTAGAGAGTTCCACAAGGATAATACTCAACCGAAAATGACAATTGGCATCAATTGAGTTTATTGTGAATCACACCGTCTTACTTGTAGCAAATTCATAATTTAAAATTGCTCTATTGTTGATGGTGTCGTCCTAAAGTACAATGACATCGTACATTATGTCGATCAAGTACCTCATCTCTCGAGAAAGGGTTTATATTTATCATCATAAATGTCATACCCAACCCTTAAAAGGGAAAAATGGGAGAACTATTCACAACTCGTGAAATTTGAGTTCTCGATGAATTCCGTGGAAGGTAAATGAATAAATATTTAATTTAGTATGAAAGCATATCAACATGTCCATTGTGAATATATACTTGAGAGTTGAGACGCATACGCTACACATTATGTTCTTGGAATTGATTTTGTCCAAAGTATCGTATCGGACATACGATCATCCTTGACTTTGGAGTGACATTATTACCACAAAGGGTAGACTTATTGGCACGCATTAGTGGAGGAAAAAAAATTCTCAAGGCCTACCTACAAAAATAAAAATAAAATGAGAACTAGTCATACCGATCGAGTTCTCCATAAAATCAACTTTTCTTTACAGGAAGGAAAAATTGCGTAGTACTAATGGCAAGCTGAGATCGCCCAACATTGTCCATTAATTTTGTGTTTATTGGAAATAGTGTAATCATAATTCAATAACAGTTTAGCCCCCTGTTTGATGGAGTTTAGTACTCCTGCTACAAGAATTTTACCCAGTTTCGTAATTGTTTTTCAAAGTAATAACGGAATAAATACTGCTTTAATAAACGAAAAATTCGTTGATTGAGCAGATGACGTGAATGACCGGCAAAAAGTCCCGATTTCGATGAAGAAAAGAAGAAGAAAAAGTAACGGCAACCGAGAGATTTGAATAATGGGTTTCTCCAAAGACAATCTGAAACTGAAAGGCATTGTATTGGCTCTCATCTCATGCGGGTTCATAGGTGCAAGCTTCGTCATCAAGAAAAAAAGGCCTAAAAAAAGCTGCTACCGCTTCTGGTGTCAGGGCTGGTTGTTAATTTAATTTAATTTTTTTTTTTAATGGTGGAGTCAAATTGATCTTTTTTCCTATCTGGGCTCTTGTTTTTGTGTATGATGGATTTGTTTTCTTGGATTTTCTTAATTTTTATAGGTGTTGGGGGTTATTCATATCTCGTGGAGCCTCTATGGTGGTTTGGCATGATCACAACACGTGTCTTTTTCTATTCTTTATCCCTTTTTTGTATTCTGTGTAATGTTCATTTTACATAAAGACATGCCATTCTGTGAATGAATTTGATATGAACTCTTAGAAACTAATTAATTTCTATTCAATTATCTGATGTCTATTTCAGAACACCTATAGATCATATGAAAATTCTTTATTGTAAACATGCAGAACTCTTCAGATTGGTTGTGAAGTTTTAGTTTAGCGTGCTTGCAAAACGAGACGTCAGATTTGATTTACAATGGATATTTTGATGTTCTATGTTTCACTGATTGCCTTTGTAATTTTGTTTGTTTTTCGGTTTCTTATACAGCGATCATTGGTGAAGTTGCGAATTTTGTGGCATATGCAGTTGCTCCTGCAGTGCTTGTCACTCCTCTTGGTGCATTGAGTATCATCATCAGGTACTTTGATCATATGGCACGTTGGTAGGGTGGATTGGATACTACATGATAATATTTTAGAAGATGGATTTTGTAAAAAGTGATTTTTTGGAGCATATGTGGTTAAAAATGAGGAAAAGTTATGGGTCCACATGCAAAAATATTTTATTGGAAGTGTGTGGTTGAAAATGAGTTCGGAGAAAAATAAATTTTAAAGAATTTGTACCTACCAAATCGAGGCTAAAGAAAACAAAAAGACAAAAATCTTATTTATAATACCTTTGAGTCTGGTCTAGTACTATGTACCAAACATGCACGGTGTTTGCATTTTTTGTTTTAGCAATGTCAAAAGTTCCCTTCCAAATATTTCATTTGAATTGGCTTTCATGTTTTAAACGATATGTCGTAATGCAGTACTAGCTCTCTTTATGTTGAAGGAGAGGCTACACTGGCTAGAGATATTGGGCTGTGTCATGTGTATTGTTGGCTCTATAATAATTGTTATTCACGCGCCATACGAGCAGCCCATCCCTTCTGTTCAGGAAATATGGACCAGGTGCAAAAATCCTCTTATGGCTTGTTTGTTGAAGTGGACTAGATATAATTAAGAAAGAAAATAAAGTAAAATCTTGTCCACTTTACGTCCTATCCAATGTTGCACCTAAACATGCTGATACTGTTAAATCTCGTGTCTAACTGCATTTAACTTCTTCAATTTCAGAATTTCTGCTATATGTGGGATCAGTGATCGTTTTGGTGATTATTCTCATCTTATATTTTGCACCTCAATGAGGCCACTCAAATCAAATGTACTTGTTTTCACTGGCATTTGTTCGCTGATGGGTTCTCTCTGTAAATTTCCTCTGATGCCTGTATAATATATTCCAAAATTCAAAGGAGCGTCTCTTTTTTTCCTTGTTTTCATGTAGAATGCATCTTTTTGGGCCAGACTCAAACTTGATTCCACTTTATTGCTTACACCTTAGCAGAATTGTTTTACATTCTGAATGTTTTTAATCAGCCTTAAACTTCTGCAAATGTTTAAGAAAAGTTACCTTTCTGGTGGACATCTCAACTCCACGATTTCATTCACAATTCAACACTCCACTTCATAGCATATATTTTTTGATTGACTGGCCTATGTGACCAATGTTGTATCCATTATTTACGAGCAATTTACTTACGATACTAGGGATGTCAAAAAAATCCGTTCAACTCGATACCCGTGGGCCCCGCCCCGAATGGGGTGAGGATTACCCGCCTAACCGGGTAAACGGGGTGGGGACGTGGCGAGGGTCATTACCCCGAAATAGGTACGAGGCGGGTATGAGAAACATAGTCCCCGCCCTATTTAAAATTTAAGTTTTTTATCGAACAAA
>CAIGRQ010343980.1:0-11447 GCA_903798375.1 Fraxinus sp. D2006-0159 | reverse complement strand
GTGAGAGGTCGCAGATGTCACACTCATAAAATTCAAAAATCACAATTGATGTATTTCAAATTTACATTACACGCGTTATCAAGTCACAATTTTGCACGTCACACCTTTATGTATCCCAAATGTATCCTAATTTGACACGCAAAATGTGATTGTGATCTATTGTCACATATAGAATGGTGATTGTGGCAGGAAAACATGCGGAGAAGGGCGTGATTTATTCATTCATTATTCTCGGATATGTTAAAATGGAAAAGATGGTAACTACTAACCCTTTTTAGAGAATGAATATGATGAGAAAGAAAAATTAATCATCATCTAATAACCATTAATTCAAATCACACGATTATATTTTTATAAATAATCTTGATTTATGGCCATTTTATGAAAAAAAAAATTCAAACTATAGTATTTCTAAAAATAATATCTTAAAATATAATAGTTATGATATTTTTTCATAATTGAATATAAATTTGTTTAGTTAGGGAGGGAGAGAAATCCAATTGGCCATTTCTTGTAATATTCATAAACCAATACCTCCAAACAACTTTGTTTGCTTACATTTGGATTCTTGTTTTATTTGTTTGTCAGCTAAGAAGATCAATAAAGATTTGAAATGTGAAGTGATATTGTATTTTGTCTCTTATCATACATGTTTCGGCAAATCGATATGTGGGCTGTTGCAATTAAAGTTTTTTGGCGTGTTTGAGCAATATTATTTTGGAATAATAAATTGACGGAGAATGTGTAGTTAAAAAAGAANAATTAAAGTTTTTTGGCGTGTTTGAGCAATATTATTTTGGAATAATAAATTGACGGAGAATGTGTAGTTAAAAAAGAAGGAAAAATTATTAATATGATAAAAAATATTATTTTATTGAATAATGTGTGGTTAAAAATGAGTAGAAGAATGAAAATTTTAATGTGTACCAAACATGGGCTATATTCAATTTTCCGAATATTTTCATTCTTTCTTCATAAAAAAATCTGTGAACAATCAACGGTTTTCAAAAGTAATTTTGATGTGTCAGCGAATAATTGGAGACGGAGATACCAATTGTATTTTATTTCCATTTTTTTTTCTCATACTCACACTATAATTCAATTTACATTATTTATGCCCGGTTATTTAGCTAATATAAGTAGGATTGAGTACTGCATAAATAAATAATAATTGAGATTTTAATAAATTATCAAAAAATATGTCACATGTTACACCAACACTATCAATCTTTTTCATCCCTCCATTATTATTTGACATTATCAAAAAGTAACATCTTTTTGCGGTTTCCTTATCCATCCACACCTCAAAAAGTAAAATAATATGTTTTTTCGATAACAATTAGTTCAAAAAGATCCAAACATACTTGCCATGACAATACGATTAAATAATTAAACAAGAAAGTGATGTGACAAAAAAAATAATTTATTCATGTTGTCTTATCATATCTAATTATCAAAAGTATACGAGAGAATTTGCATGATCAAAATAATCAACGAAAAATATATATGTGTAAATGTGAACATGTCGCAGTCAAATACATAATATTGGTCTAATTGTGTATAAGTTTAGCGTAGTCTCAAATGTCCACTAGATTGGAAATATTATATTAATTGCATCACTAAATAAACAATAAAATAAAAAAAAAATCCCAATTTAAACAAAAATGAAATAATTTATAAAAACAAGCACGCAATGGTGAGATTAGAAAAGGCGAAAGGTCACAAGGAACAATCCAATTGGAATGGTTCCAATCATTTTCCCTGTATGTATGGCATAGGGTTAACTTTTGAGGTTGGGAGGAGGTGCACCCATGTGAGTCAAACACAAGTGGTCTTGTCTGCCCATTGGACCCATCCGTCATGGACCCCACACAATTCTTTCTTTCCCAATGCATGCAACTAGATTCACGTCATGATCTGAGGATGTCACTTTATTCAAAAGTTGGAGCTTATTGAGAATGTACAATCCAACTTGTTGATGAAAATCAAGGTAAAAAATCTACTCCAAGTCCACTCCTTTTAGGTTCACGCTCATTTCAAATCCCCTATACTACAAACCAAATTCTAGAGATCCTAGGGTCCTATCGAGCTAGGTTCGACAAATTATTGATTTCGAAAAAGGAAAACCCTCTTTGGCCAGATGCCATGTATACATTTTTCAAGTAATGAAAATTTTCACCTTGATTTTTTTTAAAACTAAAATGAAATATATAAAGTTCTGCGTTAGCATGAGCTAGATACAAGTCATGTGAGACAATGTCAAGCCATCTCGGGGAATCCTAAAAGGCTAAAACTATGTGGATTGAGAATATCATGGCAACTTAAGATGAAAAAATTATCCTAAACCCTACATATAAACTATACTAATCGAAAGTAAGATTGTCTAGTTTTAATTTAATGAGAATTTATTAAATTAATTAATAAATGATAAATATGGAAACGTTTATCTAATGAAATCTTTTTAAAAATCTTTCCACAACAATCACCCCACTCACTCTCTATCTTCAAGCTACATCACATCATGTCTCTTCTCTCTCTACGGTAAACTCCAATTTTATGAATTTTTTTCTACGCTAAATGGCCAATCGGGAAAAGCCACCAACAACTCCAACCCTACCATTTTGCCGCGAGTTATACCCCAAAATTGAATAGGAAAGCAACCAGTAGTTTTATTCACCACTGATTGAAGCAAGATTCGAAAATTAGGTAAATGATTTCACTTTTGGTACAAACGCAGACAGGAAATGTGGTTTGGTTTTATTATTGATTGGTTATTTGGTTTACCCATTTATTTAATGCCTCCATGACTTTGACATTTCTCTACAAGTGCAACAGAAAATGGGGACTAAGGATGCCGGGTTTAATGGGGATGTCAGCGTCGAGTGGTGGGGGTGGGGATTGGTTTGGACTTGGGGATGAAGATGGAGACGGAGATGGGAGCTTTGGGAAGAAGATGAAGTTAAAATCTTTTTTAAATTATTATTTAATATTTTTTATTGTAAAAATATAAATTCTAATTTGGTCTCTTTTAAATGTGGTCAAAATAATGTTTTTGGATTGTGACCAAATATGTAACCGTGATCTATAATTTGTGTTTTCATGATAGATAATTAAGTTGTGAAAAATGAATTTGATAATTTATTATCAATAAATGACTTGTAACCAATTATTTTATTAATTTGTGACTATAAAATAAGTTGTTACATATAAAATTTATGATTTGTGATAGAAAAATAACTTGTGATCATGAAATGTGGTCTATAAATTTCGTGATTTGTGATTGAGAATAAGTCGTGATCAATTAATTTGATAATTTATGACCGTGTGACCTTTACATTTTGTAATTTGTGATCGAGAAATAAATTCTGTGATTGTACGTGATCAAATATGTGTTAACAGTGATATGTATAACAAGACATTTGTTAATTGTGAATATTTGTAACAAAACATGTTTACATTTAAAGTTTGTGGCTATTTATATATGTTATTATAACATGTTGTGATTAAGTCTATTTTCATTGTAATTGTCAGTGGCTGGTTTTGTCTTGACTATCACTGTATGTGATCAAATTAACAGCGACTTAATCACATACTATCACAGTTAAGACATACCCGTTACATAATGTTACAATGAAGACAAATTTGGTTAAAGATAACACAAGTCTGGTCACAGACAATGACGCTTACACATATATAATCACAAATAATAATAGCTTAAATAGATCTTGTTACAAACAGTTACTTTTAACATAACATGGTCAAATACAACACAAAACACGCAGTCAATAGATCATAGTCATGCCGAGATTTTATGAAATATAAAAACCTATTCAAAAATTTTGAATTTTTGTGTTACAAGTTGAGCTCAACATTTCAGATCAATAATAAATCTCAATCGAACAATATTTCAATTCAACCTATCTAAGAATACATAGTTCGTGAATAAAACAAAAGAAGAACGACTTTATGATCATTTCGGAGTGAAATATAAAGATCTCCAATCACCGGAGTCTTCGATTATTGCATTCTGACAATTCTCAATGGACTGAAATCTATAGACAGCTGAATCATATAATTGACAATGAAATTATGACCTAGTCGAAATCTGCTCTTGAAGAAATATACTTATCAAATTATGGCAAATTTTAATGATGATTTTGGATGTAATGGAGATGCGAATGCATCGATTTCTCAGATTTGTAGAGTAAGAAAGAGTAATTTTATATCAGCATTTTAAGAAATCTGAAAATACAAATAACAAATTTATACTCTCTGATCACAAAAATTGAAAATAGATGCCATAAATTGGGTAAAATGCACACATAATCTCAATGGTCACGATCGGAATAATCATTCATAAAATTCGAAAACGTTAAAACACTAACTTCAAAAGCTTATGCTAGACTTCATGTATGCGTACCTTCAAAATCTGATCACATATTTACTGTATGTGCTTTAGAAAAAAAAAAAATCAAATTATTGAAAAATACAAGCTTTATCTTTTCCAACTAAACGAATTTCATCAGTTTTTTCATCTGAATTATGACTGTTATATGTTGAACAAGAATGTCGCGGCTCCAAATCGAAGATTTTGGGAAGAAAATGTAGTGATTAGGAGAGAATTTTGGAAATCAAGAATTCTAGAAAAAGAAAATATATTGTTTGATTGTGGGTGGAGAGATATAAATGATAGTAGTCAATTTATTGGGATCGAGTTTGAATTATATTTTATCCAAAAATAGACTATATTATCTATATATTATACATATTTTTATATATTACTATATTAAATTTATCACCTGATTTTTGAAACTAATTTGTAAGATTATTAGTTATGAAATGTTATTTTTAGAGTTTAGTAGTTGTGTATTTTTCCCACCTAAGATTATGTGATTAAATTCAACTATTTTTTTTCTTGGCTAATTATACGTATGCTATTATATATATTTTTTTTATAACCGTGGATGTCTGGACCAGTTTGTCCGCACCTCGACTAATCCCATGGAGCCCTGAAGTTTACAGTCGGTACTCACCTTTGTGGCCCTGAGGGGACTCGAACTGGTAACCATTAGGGAGCAAACCCAAAGCCTGACCAATTGAGCAACCCCTTAGGGTTACGTATGCTATTATATTTTCAAATTCTAGTTCTACTATTAATACGTTTTTATTCTTCAAATATTTACTTTTTAATACAAAACCACAAACACAACAACAACAAACCCACCACCATCAAATCCATCAACGAACCACCACTACTTACCATCATTGCTACCACCACCATCATGATAAATAGAGGCCAAGAAATCATTCGCTACCGTCACCACTATGCATTGCATGCAGCGACGATGACATTCAATTTCAAATTTGAAATTGAATTTGGATCTTGAAATTGTATCTGAAGTGGGATCTTTCGTGAGTGTAGTTAGTTATGTCAACGGTGGTGATGGGTTCTACTAGTCTTTGTTTCAGATGCTCAAATTTGGATGTTTTCCTTTAGACGGAAAATGGCTAGGGTTGGGACAAGTAGTCGAGATTGTGTTTTGTTTGGGTCTTGGATTTCATATTTTGTGTTGGTGGTGATTGTGATTGTGATAGCAATGCAAATAGGTGTTGATGGTGGCGGTAGAGATGGAAAGAATGGTGGCGGTTTTGACAGTAGAATTGGTGATTTTTTTTTTTTGTTGAGGTCCTTAATTCGTAATTTTGCATTCTCCATTTCGTGAATTTTCAAAAAAAAATGTCTTATTTAAACCAACTGGTTCACCAAGTTTTAGAAAACCTAGCCGGTTCAAACGACATCATTCAATTGGTGGCATTTTTTAAATGGGCACGGCACCTCGAAGTTACCATTCACCACATAAGCCTATCTTATTCTTTATTCATCACAGTGGCCTTCTCAAAATGTAAAAGGCAAAGATACCTTTAAAATGACCCAAAAGCCCGGACCACTCTCAGGCCCAGACGCTCAAACCATTGTCTGGACGTTTGGGTCGTTTGTGCCCAGATGGTAGGGCCATCGACCGTCTGGCCCAGATGCAAGGTCGTTTGGTTTTCCAGAAGGTCTTGAGCACGGCGGAGTTCGCCATTTTGGACGAATTCCATCCCAAAAAATCACCAAAATCATTCCTAACATCTATTCTAACAATATATCTATCTCAAACCACATATTAAAAGCATAAATTCATAGATTTTATCAAGATTGAATGTAAAAATCAAAGAACTCATTTGTAAAATCATATAATTTAAACAATAAAAAACAAAAACTAACATTGATTAAATATGTAGAAGATGATGGTGAATAGTGTTGAAGTTTATTTCTTCGGTAAGATTTTTTTTCGTTTTTTCTAAATTTTTCCCTATTTTTTCCCTTCATTTGAAATGATGAGTATTAGAGAAAATTTGTTAGTTTAATGTGATCGATGGTCATTGTGAAAATTGGACTGGGTCAACTGGCCATTGATCACCATTTCCTTTCCTTCAATTATGCACAAGTCAAATATGCTGACCAGACCAAGGTCTATTTCATTAGGTTTTCCATCCGATCGATTAGTCCGAATTTAATAACTATGGTTACAAGTTATTCCTGCGGTGTAACACTAAATTTTATTAAGAAGTAGTTGTGAGGGAGGAAACAAATGATGAAAAGTAAAATATAGACTCACACTTTGGTTGATACTTGATATAATTCGATTCATTTGGCTCACTCTAGAAGTGGAGATATGGACTTTGCAGATTCATTATACAGAAAACTAATTCTAACACAAAGTTTCCTCATATACAACAGATAAAACCTGAAAATCTCCTACCAACAATACATACGTATGTTTACAAAACAATGTAAGCCTGGCTGTTGCTTAGTCACCTAGAAGGCACAAAGGCTGTCATATGCCAAGCTCATCTTTGAGTTCTGGGAATTTCTCCAGATCATCAGAAACTCCCAGAACTTTCTGCAACCAAAACAAATATGGCAATGACTGGATAGACAACCGAAACCTTCTAGAGATAGTTTCGAGATCAGCTGAAGCAGCACGAAGCTCTAAGGCAGTTGAGCAGATTGCTCAATGACTCGATAGACAAGATACACTTTTCCTCCTCCTCCAACCCTTCCTCCATCATCTGATTTATATCAAATATAACATTTTCTGGAAAATAATGTGCAAAAAGCGGTCACATACCCTATATTTGATTATGCAAGCATATTCAAACCGATATAGTTTAATTCATACTTAAAACCATGAAAAAGGTGAATTTTATCCATTGATTATGCTTGGGATAGCTAGCAAATAAGTGGTACTCACCTAGCATTTTTCAGAAATGGGAGAAAAATCTCAACTAAAACTCCATAATTTTCATCATATTTGCTGAAAATTTTATTTTCTAACTAGAAACTATAGTGGCAGTTGGCAATCACACAATTCATAATTTTTTCTTTGTTTAAGCTTTTGAAACATGAAATTTAGAAACATATGCATATTCTCCTGAACAGGCATGCTCGGATTATGATGCAAATTTGAAACACGTATATAAACACCTGTGCAAAAGGGCACGTTCTACTACATCTTGAAATTTTCTAGGTAGCTTTGTTAACTTTTTATTAAATCAAGTGTTTTATCTAGAAGTTCATGACATCTTTGACATTGAGGACTAGCATTAACTCACACAGCAAACACAAGCACTTGGGATTGTTACATTTGGTAATGAAAGATATTGCTTGGTAAATCTTCTCAAATCCTGTTTCATTTCCTTCAACGATGTATGTTTCAACAGGTGTTCTTCCACGAGGTAAGTCGGTGAAGTAGGGGCTCCCGGCCGAAAAGTTGCACCACTTATTAATGGCACTGTTTCTTCTAACTCTAACCCCCCCCCCCCCCCCCCCCCCTTCCCTTTCTCATTATTTGATATTCGGTTTGGCAATTTAAGTCGTGTTAATTTTAATTTCAATGGCTCCAAAAATCAATTGATTCTAAATAATTATCAAAATAAAGAATTTTCTACGCAAATAAAAGTAAACCTTTTTAGGTTGTNCCCCCCCCCCCCCCCCCACATAAAAAAAATTATTGTTTTTAACATTGCCTGTGGGATTGATGCTCCCATAATTTGTGTTACAACTCGTTTTTGCAAATGCGACTTTATTAAACTACATTTTCAATTGGATTGTGACACGTTGATAAATCTTGGCCGTTGGTTTGAATTTTGGATGATTCTTTTCTTTATGCCATTTCATTTGGCATTATTGATGGTTGGCTTTAGTGTTTCATTCTGTTCTCAATTTGGGAGTGTGCCATTTTGAGGTTTTCTCTAGTTTTTGTTATCTCTATAATTCCTTCTCAAATTCTTGAATTGAGAAGGCAAACTGTAATATTTTAGCCTCTTTGTGATGATATTTTGAGTGAATATCTGTTAGGAAGTGTTTGTGCTTCTGATTTGTTGATTCTGAGGTTCCGAAGCGATTCTTTTTGGTTCGTGTAGATCGATTGCTGTATTTTGAGATAGATAAGTGCTCAGTACTATTCTTTGTGATTTGGCTGAACATTAATGTAACATTTCTTGCCATTTTGGGCGTCATAGTGGAACCGAGCATAATCAACTTTTGGATGCTCAACGGAGGATGTAGGTGTTAAAAGCGGTCACAGAACCTCCGGAACTTATGCCGAAATATATCGATTGTGTTCATTTAATTTTCCGCAATTTATTTCAGAGAAAGTTTTGCTATTTTTTGTTTCTTGGTCTCATATTGATTCTTGGAGTACTATTTTTTTGTACTTTTCTGAAAATGTGTATTCTTCATAACCAGAAACTAAAACTGACTCTGAACTGTGGACCAAACTTCATGCAAAGTATGTGACTAAGATTACTCCATATAAGAGTTTCTTATTGAAACAATTCTTTTCTTTCAAAATGTATCCCTCAGTTGATTTGAATGAAAACTTGAACAGACATCAAGGTTTCTCTAGAGTATGGTAGGAAAAAACTTACTACTGATGTAATAATAAATTCTTTAAGGAATAAGGCTCTAGAGCTCAAACTTGATTCTGGTAATAATCAAATTAGAGATAGTTTGCTAGTAACGGGGAAATGTTTTGGTAAATCAAATTATTATCCCAAGTCTTTTACTGAAAATAAAAACAGATTTAATGATAAGCATAAGTCCAAAGCTAAGGCTAAAGGTAATAAATGATATTACTGTGGGATACTGGGACATTTTGCCAAAGATTGTTTTAAAAAGAAAAAGAACTTAAAAGATAATAAGTTTGATGAAGGGAGTAATGCTTTAGTGTAATAATAAAGCTAATTCTGATTCTGGATTAGTCCTTGTTAATATGGAAAAATAACTGAGTGATGAATGAATTCTTGACTTAAGTTGTTCCTTCCATATGTGCCCAAATAAAGACTATTTTTTGGATTTTAAAAGGGTTGCTGGAGGGAAAGTGAAATGGGAAACAATTTTACCTGTAAAGTAGATGAATATGGACTATAAAATTGTTATTGGAAAATGGAAATGTTTTATTTCTTAAAGAAACTAGGTATATACCTGACTTGGATGAGAAACTTGGTGTCTTTAAGTATGTTAGATGATATGGAGTTTAACAAAAATCTGGGTTATGAACATATTAAAATTCTTAAGGGCAATGATTTAATCATAAATCCACATAAGAGACATGGTCTCTATTTTTTTGACAACAAAACCCATGTTTGGCTTACCTGCTTCTGCTTTATGTGAACGGTTTACACTTGCAAAATTATGGCATGATAGACTTGGCAACATTGGCAAAGGCTTTAAATTTTTTATAATAAAAAAGAAATTTTGGAAAGCAAAATCTTGGCGATTTTGGTTCTTGTAAACAATGTGTTATAGGGAAACAAGTCAAACTACATTTTCCAACTGGAATTCAAAAATCCAAACAAATATTGGAATATTTACATGATGATTTGTGGGGTCCTGCTACTGTGTGTACTTTATCTGGTTTTAAATATTTTTTGCTCATGATTGATGATTATTCTAGAAAAGTTTGGGTTTTCTTATTAAAAACTTTTTCATCTTTAAGAACTGGAAAACCCAAATTGAGAACCAAACTGAATACAAGATAAAGATTTTGAGGACTAACAATGGTTTGAAATTTTGTAATCATAAATTCAACAATTTTTGTAAAGAAAATAGTATTTTGAGACTTAGAACTGCTACTTATACTCTTCAAAAAAATAAAATAGCCGAAAGAATGAATATGGCTCTATTAAATAAAGTTAGATATATGCTATTAAGTTCTAATTTGCCTAGATTATTTTGGGGTGAAGCTGTTAAAATAACTGCACATCTTATTAATAGAAGACCTATTAAAGCTTTAAATTTTGATGTAACTGAATCTGTAAGATTCGATGGTTCTGTGAATTATTCTTATATAAAGGTATTTGGTTGTACTGTATATGCTCATTAAAATATTGGAAAATTAAGACCTAGATTTCTTAATTGTGTTTTATTAGGTTATGATGAACATGTTAAAGGTTACAATTTGTGAGTTAAATGTGAAAAGGGGTATATAGTCATTGTTAAAAATGATGTTTTCTATGAGTCTTTAATGCCATGTTTAGAAGGAAAAATGAAGTTTTATTTGATAAAGATGTTTAAATTGAGGTGGAGCCTCCTCAAATTGAACTTGCTAATCATGTACCTTTAGTAGAAGAAGCTAGTATTGAACTTGAAATTGAAATTGATCTCATGAATCTGATCCTGCTGCTCTCCCTTCTGATGAGTATCAACTCACAAGAGATGGGGGAAAGAGGCAGATCAGACCTCCTATAAGATTTGACATTAATGATTTTGTTTCATTTTTCACTTATCAAGAACAACTTGAAAATGAGCCAAACTCTTATGATGATGCCATTAAGTGTAAGGAAAGTAAAAATTGAAAAGATGCCATGAAAGATGAAATGTCTTCACTTTTGAAAAACAAGACCTATGAACTTGTTAAGAGGCCTAAAGGGCAGAAACTGATTGATTCTAAGTGGATTTATAAAATAAAACAAGGGGAAGGAAATAGTAAAAACATTAGATATAAAGTTAGATTTGTTGCAAAAGGTTTTACTCAAAAAGAAGGTGTTGATTACACTGATCTTTTCTCCTGTTATGAAATATTCCACTGTTAGATGTTCACTTGCTTTAGTTGCACAGTTTGAATGGGAACTTGATCAGTTGAATGTTAAAACTGCTTTCTCGTATGATGATTTAGAAGAAGTAATTTACATGAAGCAACATGTTGTGTTTGAAATTGGAAATTCTGAAAATACAGTTTGTGTGTTAAAAAGATCTTTATATGGATTAAAGCAAGCTCCAAAACAGTGGTATAAGAGAGTTGATACTTTTGTTCTAAAACTTGGTTTTAAAATAAGCCAATTTGATACTTGTTTATATTTTAAAGGTAATGAATGTGAAAATTCTCTTTATTTAGTTC
>CAIGRQ010343977.1:0-12774 GCA_903798375.1 Fraxinus sp. D2006-0159 | reverse complement strand
GTTTATATTACATAATTAAGCATAAAACAACCAATTAATATTTAATGTTAACCCATATCATCTACATATCAGTGAAATTGTGCATGAAAGAATATTAAAAGCAGATTCTGCGGAGAACAAAATGGGTATTACAATTTAATTGATACAAGAAAGATGAAAGAAAGATTCAAAAACTGGCATACAGTTAACAAACTACAATATAGCACACTGGATGACTACTAAACAGAATAGAGAGCTAAATATAATCCACCTGCCTTTATTAGGTCATCAATTGAACGAGTTTCTTTAGTAATTTTTTGTCGGTTCATAATAAGAATGGCTGCTACACAAAAAACGGGTAATTCATCATCACCATTCCTTGATGATATAACCGTACGAATTTGCAGACGGTCATTCCTAGACCAGAAATTCTTAGTCAAGCCACAAAATGGTCTAGCCGATGCTGATGCTATTCCGCTGTTATCAGAGATTGAGCGTTCTACAGATTTATGTTTCGATGGACCACCACAATTATTGTCCAAGCATTCTTCTCCTGATTCAGCCTCTGTTTCCTTCGGCAATAGAATAAGCAATAATTCTGGGCAAATTTCATCCAGGTTACAAGCTAAGGATTCATCGAAATCAGCAGCCCATATCATCTACAAAATTAAAATAGAGGAGTATAGTGAATGATATCCTTTCAAGCATATTACTTCATCAATTTTAAATAAATGCTACTTGGCTTATATTGTTCATGAGAGCTAGTTAGGTGTACATTAAGGTGAAAATTCTTGGGTAGAAAAACTGAAAATGGTTATAAACTAACGCCATTTATCCATCTTTCTAATTAATGCTTTTTCCTAATAATAACGTAGCTATGACATTAGAAGGTTTTGTTGGAACATGAGTATTACTGGAACCAGGAAGATATGAAAAAGAGATACCATGCTTGAAAAATATTAGAGGTGAGGGAAGTGAAAAGAAAGAGATGATGGTGGTAATGTTTTCTTCAGGTGGTCAAGAGCCACTAGAGGACAAGAGGTGGTGGCACCATGAGTTAAGTATCAGTTATTAGAAATTATGTAAGGAAAATGGTGGCAGAAGATGGTATGGCCACAGTATAGGGACAGGGAAGTTGAACATAACTGGAGTTGAAGAACGTCAAAAATGAGAATGGAAGTAGGCCTGAAGATTTGATAAAGCTGTTCACAAGATTTACATCAAGCTTGCTAGTGAGGTTATGGTATTATTGGAGAAATGCTAACCATTTTCTTGGTCCATCTTTAAGCTTACAAAGAAAAGATTAAAAATAAGAGAGGATGGGTTATTCACTTTTCATTTCATTTGATGATCAAAGGCGAATTGAAAGGTATGCAGTGGTAATTCTAAGATTCCCCTAGAAATTTGAACTCTCCAAAGATACCTGTAATAAAGTAATTTCATATAGTCATTAGGTCTGAATATTACATGAAGAAAACATTAAGAACCTGTTTGACCCCCATTTTCAAAAACTCATTTTTAATCACAAATTTCACGGAACTGACAACTTTTATCAACTTCTGAACCACATATTTTATCAATTTTTATCAAAATCTACTAAAAGTCTGATTTTTAATTAAACTAAATAGGGGCTAAACCAAGCATGACTTTTTCTTCTGTATCTGAACCGAGAGAGAGAGAGAGAGAGAGAGAGAGGGGCATGATTCTGATAACAGAAGTGAGCAAATATGAAGATATCGCGATCATCATAACATTAATGCATCAATGTGATTAGTAGAGGCCGATATCTATATCGCCTATTTGAGAGAGGAACACATGTATGTCATTTAAATCTTATCTTCAACATTACCATCGCACGTCAAGTATTTGATTGGATTATGGTCCTCTAGTCTGCTAGATTCATGTATTTGCATAATGGAAAACTAACATATTCGACAGGAAAACAACTGGGTACAAACCTCCCACATACGAAGGGCATCATTGAAAGACAATTCTCGGCGGAAGAGTACAAGCAGCATGCGGAAGGCAAAATGAAGGCTCTCAGCACCTATCTGGGACAAGTGAGAAAACATTTCCCTATCTGTAAGTTCTAATATGTGCCACAGTGTCTGCAACTGTTTCATTACACCAGTTGGTCCTTCCATCTGAAAGTTTTCGCGCTGTAGTATTATACTATTTGTCAGTTAAAATGACAAATAAAACTGGTAAGTTAATGTAGGTTAAATGTCATTTAAACAAAAATCTTGATATATAAATACCATTCTCCTTAGAAGCGTCTCGAAGCACCAAAATGCATCAGCATTATCCTCAAAAAGAACAACAAAGGGAGAAAGTAGATCACTCATGCCTACAAATTATACAGAAGAGGATGTCAAAACCAAATAACTGATCATCTAAATCCTTGCGTAATTTCAATAATCACACGAAAGTTTCAATGAGGCACAACCTTGGCAATATCCCGTTGCAGGATCAACCCAAGCATAGACAGCAAGAATATCTGACATACGAGCCAAATTTTTTTTGTCCTCGTAAAATTCGAGATGATTGTCTGTTCTGACTACATCAACGACTGGAAAACAAAAAAAAAATGTTTTACACCCCAGTAAATGGTAATGAAAGAATTTTAGGCTGAATGGAAAAAGTATTTGGTAAAAACTGATATGGAAACCAAATTACTTGTTTACCTATTTGATGCAGCGTCCAAAGCCATTCAGACACTCTGTCTCCTCTGGCAGCCCCTCCACGAGATGTGATTGCATTCTTGGCTGATATTTCTGGTGCATCTGATATTCTAAGCCTATTAAGCATTTCTGATTCAAATCCCAGATTATTTGATGGCGACAGTGATTCGTGCACATCCGGATGAATCATATCACTTTCAGAGTTAGGAGGTGGTGAGTCATCATTAGATGGGGTACCATTTGACTCCACAACTAGATCTGCATTGCTGTCAATTTGAAAACTGTGCATATGCTTATCCCCAAATTTCAATTTACATCGTGTCGAATGCACGTCATCATGTAACCTAGATTCTTTTTTATTTTTGTCACTCTTTTCAAACAAATCTGTAAAAGGTAAAGTAGGGGAGTCCAAATAGCTTCCAGTTACATATTGTGATCCATCAGCTTCAAGCTCCGTCGGAGACATGCAGTTGCAAGAACCAGAAGAAGGTACAAGACCAGAGTAATCATATGCGCCTTCCTTGCTTTCTCTTACACTTACAAGGTCATCAGAGTCACCAGAGCTTTGCCTTCTACATATATGTGATTTTTCTGTACAGTTGTCATCCAAAACATAGTTATTATTAACTACTTCGTTAGCATTGACTTTAGATATATGTCCACTTTGGTCTTCATTTTCCCTTATCCCATCATCTTTGGAACTCGTTCTCATATCCATGACTTTAGAACCTACAACATAGGCAAGGGAACCAGTTCCTACACTTGAGTGCATCGATTGACATTGCTTAATAAGGTCCATATAACGTTCCCTGTAATATGTTCATAGTTAACTAATTTGCAATTGGTAAATTGTACAATAGAAAGAAATATGAAAATGCCGCACATCCACTTAAAGTCACTTCCATGAGAACCATTAATACGTCAAACAAATACTAAAACAAAAGTTTAAAGCTACCAATACGAGGCCATAGCTTGCCATGGAATAATTATTTCATAAAAGCTTACTGACAATAATTTTAGTTCTATTTGCTCCTATTCTCTACTTCTTTTGTGTTGTTCTTTACCAAATAGTTTGTTAATGGGAATGGTAATGGACTTTGAAATGTTTATCCCTACTGCTAAATTACTGAAGGATATACTACGGCCCTGGATGCAAAATCTAGACAAGTCTTTGGAATTTTAAAAGCTTTCTTATTTTCACAAGATATCATTCCAGATTTTGAGTTTCTCACAGGTAAGTGTACTTTCTGTAGGATGTTCTCTCTTGATCCCTTTATAATTCAGACCTTACTAAAGATATAAAAGCAAGAAATCTCCGTATAAAAGAATTATACATCATAGACCGAATCAACCAAAAAATTCTCTTCATAAACTAGAACCTGATATCTTCTAAGGCCTCGTAAAGGTTTAAGCAGACATACTTTTCTAGTAGTCTGGCATGGTTTAAGCACTCGTACAATTTTTCATCATGTAGACTCTACGATATTTTCTCTCTTTATTTTTCATGATAAATCAGACTCTACTTAAAAATAAAAAAAAAAGCGAGAAATTCCTGTAAAAATAAGTATGCAAGAAATATCATCTAACAATCATATTCCCAATTATCCAAAATATCTCTTCATCGACCAGAACCTGATATTTCCTAACTTCTATAAGAGTTTAAACTTCTAACTTCATCTGCCTTACAGCCACAGAGTACTCAAATCACCTTATTTCACTTAAAAAAAAAAAGGTTCTTCAAAAGCCATTCTTATCCCCAACAACAGTCGATTTCTATCTTCAAAATAACTTAATGGAGCCAAGTGACTGAAATCCACCAAGGGCATATGGACTGACCCTGGATGACTTCAACTTCCTCTTCATGGTCAATCAGGAACAATTTTCCAGTAACTTTTGGAAAGTTTGATCTGGAATAGTGTAAAACAAAACCATTGCCTCATATTAATCATATTACATTGAAAACCCACTAGGATCAAACAAACAGAAGTCATAATAGTTATTAATCATCAACAGAAATGTTCCTATGTGGAAGAAACAATTAGGCACTGGAGAAGGCTTTCAAAGGCACAATTTAGAAAAAGAGATCTTAAGTCAGAACGGGGTTAATTCCCTAAACGGACAATGAACTTTGCCAAAGGTTCCCACCGGATCACTGAACTTCAAAACTTCCCTAGGCAGTCACTGAACTTTACAAATCGGGACCCCATCCATCACCCCATCCCTCACTAAGTAAACGCCTGTTGCAAAATTTGACAGTTTTGATGACATGTAAAACGGAACGTTTTGAAATGCCAAAACCTGTGATTCCATTCACATATCATGACCATCACTTTCACCACATCTACGTACTCACACAATTTTTTTTATCCATTAGAAATGCCAAAACATGCTTCTCTATTGTTTCAAGTAAGGTTTCATGTCCTCAATAGCTAGGACAAAAATTCAGTAATGGATAATGCGATACCATTAACGTATGAACTACATCTACCCACAGCACGGTTGGAAAAAAAGATTCAAACAAACCACATCCATGTAATTAGAAAGCAGAGCAGCCGAGACACTTAATAAGCTAACACAAAGAGAAGCAGTGACTAAAAAGATCAATACCTCCTGGCAGCCCTCAATCGCCTTCGATATTCAGCAGTGCTGCTCAAAGCATAACAGCCCAAAAGGAATTCCCAGACTTCAGGCCTTATAGATGGATCCACACCCTACCATGCAAAGATGTAGCAATTTAGGGGCTAAAAGGGTTAATATTTGGCTAAAAAATACAAAGAAAACTTAATCTTATTTTTTCCTATCTAAAGATACCAAGAATCTAGGCACAAAATTATTATCATTTGATAATCAGCTCACAACATAAGATACAATACAAGAATTAGAAGAATAATCAACCACATTTTAGTTATCAGTTATGCAAAGATATTGTGCGAAGCTAAAGAAATTCACAGCATATTATGTGTCAATTCCAGTTTCAATTGAATATAAAAAAAAAATGGATAATAACCAGAAACTCACCAAAAACCTAACCAAGAATTGCATTCATTGTGTAAATAATATTACTTTATCTACTCATTTTGAGTTGTAAACATCCTGTTTTTGTTTCAGAGGGAGGAATTAGGAGGCTAACATAAAAGCAGACCCAAAACTTTCGGTCATGCTTTTGGGTTGTTGATACATTCCCATTTGCGTCTTAAGCTCTTTAAGTTTCTTCTCATTCGCAAGTTTCACTGGAACATTTTAATTACTCCAAATGCAGCACATACATTTTGGCTCAATGTGCTGAGGAAAATAGATCAAATTTGTGCTGCAGAAAGCTGATAATGCTTATCAGGATTAGGTACAAAGATTTTGTATCAGGTAGATATTGATATAGGTTTGATGAGCTTGTGCTTGACAAAATAACAAGTTTTACTCAAAGAAAGTCATCTATTGAGGAGGCCAACCATTGGGTTCCAGGAGCAAGTTTAGGGCACCTGTCTTTTAACTTTAAGTAAAAACTGGAAGGGCTAAAGGTGAACCACCTTCTATCCTAATATCTGATGGCTCAATTAAATTTAAAATCTTTCCAATTCCACCAATGAACTCCTGAATAAATATTGAGGCCTACAGACCTCTTGGTAGTGTTTTTAGCTGCTTATAAATTGTGGGTCCTACGAAATGTGTAGATAATAAGTTGTGGATCCTACAGGAGAAAACATAAGTTTGACCGGCTTAAATTATAATTTAAGTGTTGTTAAACATGCTCGAAACGTAATAGAAGCCAAAAAAACCCACGAAGACAACCAATGTTTTGACTCATTACCATTATTTCATTTATTTATTTGTATTTCGAGTGTTTAAGACAATATTTCACATAATACGTCTCTTCACACTTAAAAGATTTAAAATCCCAATTAGCCTTACTTTTAACCAAGTAATGATGATAATACCAGAAAGACAAGAAAGAAAATATGAAGCATATGAATGGATACATGCATTTTACCATCACTTTTCAAGAAATTATTTACACGTATTATATTCTGGAACAACGATTATTTTGTTGTCATATATTTGTTCCTAGCTAATATCATTATTTACTTGAAAGTTATTACTTTCTTGGGTGAGAAAGTTAAATGGCCAAATTATCATTGTGGAGCCAATAAAGATCGCTTTGAAAATTTTATAGGCCTGCAGCGTCATGCCTAACATCAATTTCTAGTAAGTGTTTTTTAACTAGTTGCAGACTTGAGACAATGTTGGCACTTTAGAGAAGATTTAAGGATTTTAAATCCTATATATATACTAAATAAAAGGACTATTAGCCCTAATTTGAAGTCCTAATCTTGGTATATATGGGGTTTCACTAAAGAAAAAGAGAGAACCATGAAAGGATTATTAAAGAGCTAAAAGATTAGGGATCCTTTCAAAGAAAAATAGAGAACAAACAGGATAAGATTAGAAGAAAGCTTTGCTTTCCAACCCCGATATTTCAAAATAAGGAACTTGAGCAAGCAGCTTAGCTTAACTAGTCACACTCCCTCCATGTGTCGAGGGCAAGGGAACATAATCCTTGTTGAATTTTTGAGTTAATGAGCTCTTGAGCTAGAGAGATGAGACAAAGGAAGCTATTAAATGAATAACTGACTTCCTTGGGATCAATCCTTCACTCTTTAGCTTTGTATGTCTTCCCTAGTTAATGAATATTAGAGTTAGAGTCCTTCACAGGAAGTCAGGAACAATCATCAGTCCTACTTTGATGTTCATAATGTCTACTCCAGGTTTCACCAATATATGATATGGACAATCATGCATTTGAGATACCAACAGAACTTGAAATATAGAAGAGCCAAAATATTGAACCCAAGAAACAACATCAAGGGCGCAAGGAGTTTAAGTAGAAATCAAGCATGAATAAGTTCTGAAGCTTAGAATTTTGGGTACCATCACGAGATCCAAGCTTCTAAACTATCCGAATTTACATTGAAAAATTGTAAGCTTTGATAATAACTGGAAATAAAACAATCAAACGTTAAAAAACCATATGCAATCAAAGTGGTTACCCCCAATATAATCAATTTCAGAACTTTTTGGAAACCCATAATTTTCCCTTCACTATCGAAGGTAGCCTGCCACTTTTCTGGCTTGAGCATTTTGCTTATCTGCACATCAAAGAAAAAGCAGAAGAATGACATATAAATTTCTACACAAGCAGCAGAATAAATTCTATTGAAATACATAAAGATAAAGAAAATGAAAGCAAAACTCTACACGACCACTGAAGTCAGAATATATTTATCCAGATTTAGCACCCAATCATATACGTTACTAGCAGGCTTCTGCGTCTGCTGAACAGAGTCAGTTACATGGGTAGGAAAACATTTTATAGACCCAAAAGGCCCCAGAGAGAAGCTGGAGGTCAAGTTTGCAAAGCTAGAAAATCACCAAATGATGAAAAAATGTTCCCACTAATATGTTGTCAATCCATCTCAAGAAATCATTTTTTTTTTGCTATTTTGATTAAAGAATTTCTTGCTCAAGGGTGACGCTTCATTAAAGGCTGAAGGTCAACAACCCCCTCTCCTGTCAGTGGTGGGAGTGGGGGAAGCAATTGCTTTTGGTGCTTCGGTTTTCTACTATTCTTCAGTGACTTCGATAAGACGTTTTTAAATTACATACTAAACTTTTATGCATAGTAAACTTTTATGCTAACCAAATGTATTACAATGCAGATACAATTTCCCTATTATATATGGCCCCCAAAAACTCTCCCTTCTTTGGAATGTCAAGTGTCCCCCCTATTTTTTTTGGATCAAAGAGATTGTTATGCTCATCTACTATATTCATTACTTCAGTAACAACTAACAAATATCACATATTTGCTTACAAGACATAATGTGTGTCCATGGTTTTATGGATCATGAAACTAAAGTTAACTGCATTACAGTAGGGATAAGAGAGAATAGCCCATATTTATTTCTGGCCATGATAAAAAAAATATGGGTGACAAAAGTTTACTTTATCAAGCTATAAATTTATCTCCAGGAAAAATTCCAAGTCTATTGATAGGGATGACAACGAGACGGATATGGGACGGGTCGACCATTCCCACCCCCGTCCCTATACCTGGTTAAAGCGGGCCGGGACGGGACGGATTCAAGACGAGATCAGGGTGGGGCGAGACAGGTCCCTGCCCCATTTATCGCCCCATTTTATTTTTTTATTTTTATTTTTTATTTATTTTATATTTTGTTTTTATTTTTTGTATGTCTTTAGTTAGTAAATATTAATACATTTTTACTAATTTGTTAAAAACAACTTATATTCTCTTTAAAAATGATGATAAATTTATTATTTTTGTTCGATAAAAAACTTAAATTTGAAATTAATTTTAAACGGGGCGGGTAGCGGGGCGATGACTATGTTTCCCGTACGCGCCCNAAAATGATGATAAATTTATTATTTTTTTCGATAAAAAACTTAAATTTTAAAATTAACTTTAAAGGCGGGGGGGGACTATGTTTCCCGTCCCCGCCCCGTACCCGCTTTGGGGTAATGACTCTCGCCCCATCCCCGTCCCGTTTACTTGAGTTAGACGAAAAATCTTCGCCCCATTCGGGGCGGGGCCCACGGGTCTCGAGTTGAACGGGTTTTTTTTTGCTATCCCTATCTATTGTCCCAGTACCTTCTTTAAATGAACGCTGATAATTGATTAATAAGCTCGAGCTCACTGTTAATAACCTCCACTTCTTTTCCAGTTATAATCCTTCTTACTACAACTAGCAACTTTGCTCCCCCCGAGCAGGTCAATGTACGAGAGAGAGAGATTTCCCATAATCATAAAAATGAATCAGAGAACAAGGGAGAACATCAGTATAAATTTTCAGAGCATCTAGCTGAGTCCTTGTATTTGATGAAGTCCAAGAAATACAAAGATAGTGGTCATGTTAGCAACTAAATGTCATGATTCAAAAGTAATTTTCCAGAAGTTGGAAATCAGTGTTCCTATGATTTAATGGGACCGAGGATATACGCTTATCACTCAGAATTTTTATACCACCAAAAGATACAACCTGCTTGAAGCACAGGGTAAAATTAAATGTTAAAAACTCCATGTGGGTTCGCTTAAATCACACAGTGATTTAGAAACCTTCAATTAAGCCCCTCATAGTTTCAATAATCCTGCTAAGGAACCCATCCAGTCAACTTCTGAACCAATAAATTCAACGAGAAAACCCTAATCAAATACAAGCACTTTTTTGGCCAGTGGGGGAGCGCGGTGAAAGGAGGGGATAAAATAGGGAAGAAAGATATTGGCCACAAACACCAAAATTTCTCAGGCCATCTACAACAAATTAAGATATGTATTCGAGGTCCTAAATGATGATATTTTACTGTTCTTTGGATAAAATAGTACCTAACTTGTATTATATTTCATTTTGTAGGTAAAATTCAATATTTGATGAAGAATTGGAGAAAAGAATGCAAAAATAGCGGCAAAGGGCTCAATTGTATCAAATACAAAGTTCTGGGATCGAAAAGCAAATACTCAAAAGTTACGTCAAACCTCACGATGAAGATTTGAGAGTGTTAGGCATCAATTTGATGAGGAAAGAAGTGAAATGGATGAAATATAGTCCAAGTACCATCACATATTAACTTCCTGTCGAAAAAGTTATGCTTCGAATTTTCAGTCTCAGTTTGAGACCCATTTTTGGCAAAGGAAATGTTTGAATTGGAAAAATTATATTTCTGAAAGATTTGTAGCCCTTTGAGTTATCTTTCTAACGCATTTTGAATCACTTTAATCGAATATCGGAAGAGAAAGATATGATCAAAATACTAAAAATTGTCCGGTGGGAAAAAACGTATACCTATGCGGCTGTATACGTCTAATTTGATGCAACCGCATTATGCATTCTAGGGTCACAATTGATGGTTGGACGTCCTATACGACTGCTTGTAAATGGACTATGTGACCGCATAGTACAAACTTTTGACGAAATTTTGTTTCCTTTTTCAACTGAAACTCTACTTTGGTAACAAGATTTNAGGACCAAAACGCAAAGTTATGAAAGTTTCTTATTACTATGTAGTATTAAAACCTATGTGGTCACATAGGTTGCTTTAGTAATTCCAAATCCACTTCAGTTCTTCTATGTGATTGCATGGAGATGAACTATGCGGTCGCATATCTGAAATTTTTGGCGAAAATTCTGATTTTCTTTTTCGAGTCAAATACCTATAGAAACAAATCTTGGGATGCGTATTTAAACCCTAGAACCATCCAAAATGCGTAGGGAGACATTCATCAAGTTTTTTGGAGAGGAAAGGAGGCAAGAACACGAAGAACAACACCACAAAGCGAAGATTAAAGTCAAGAATTCAATTGGTGATGTCATTTCTTCATTGTTTTTCTGATTATTTTATTTTCATCATACTAGGCTAGGCTAATTCTAACTAGAGAACGATGAACTATGTAATATGTAATATGATTTTTATTTCTTAGTTTTACATACTTGATAATAAAAACAAGTTTTGACTATTTAAAGGTTTATATGAATTTATTTTCTCCACGATTATTGTGCACGTTAATTATGTGAGTATGGTGATTTATTTCATACATTTGAAAAAAAGGAAATATGTTCAACGAGGTATAAATCATCATAGGGTCCGATAAGAGATAGAAATATACCACTATGCCTTATGTGAATATTTAAGTGTTAATAAAACTCATGCATTCTTGTATGTTTGCATCCGTTATCGCGATATAGTCGGGTCACATATGAGAATAGGTTTGACTTTACTTGAAAGAGACTGATAACTAAGTTAGGAGCATTGATTCGTTAATATTTCAATCGTGTGTCAAAGTGTAAAACTAAGTTTAAAAAGATTATTACTTAGGAATTCGTTATCTTAGTACATTCATCATACATTCGAAAACTTCAAATTACAGTCAACGCTATTTGCATTCAATTTAGTTAAATCATTCATCCTTGCATAATTAGATTAATTTAGTTATAATTTCATTACAACACTTCCATTTTATTGTTTTGGCTAAGGTCACGATAATAGGAGTTGAACTAATCAATTTTCGTGGGACAATACTCGAACTCAATAAGTCTACTTTATTACTTATTAATGAACCGTATACTTGTGGTGGTTTTAATCCGAAATATATTTTCGTGAATAAATTTTTACTACACTTATCAGTATCTCAAGAAAGGGCGAAAGATATGTGTATGGAACCACTCTTTTGTTTCCTGATATCAGAAAACATCAACAAACATGTCAAATAAATGCTCTTCCAGATTGCTCAAACAAATTTCAATTGTGTAGGTGATCAGTGGTGTCTCAGACTCCCCGTAGTGGTCCCAAAAACTCACAAAAATTTCGGGCCCATTCCAATAGGATAGCAAGGCTGCTGGGAGTTCTACACTATAGCTTCCTTATATAAAATCTTATTTGCCTCCACCAAAGGTCATCTTTGGATGATTCAAATTCAATTGAACCACTTGAGATTTCAAAAGAATATGACAAACAAAAAATAATAGATCAAATGAATCGTTACCTTAAAATTATTAGATAGGGGGAGTTGAATTTACCAGTGTTAGAAAGGAGCAAAAAAATGGCAATTCTGCTTGGGCTCATGGGTATTGGTATTGGAGGTTGAATGCTGATGGTTGTGGGGGGTGGCTCATGGGAGAGGAATAGAGAAAAAAAAATTCCATTTTAAACAACGGAAATTTGATCCTTTTGGATTGACTCTCTTGTGTCAAACACTTGCTCATTCGCATTCTGCAACGAATAGGTTTCACTTTCTAGTTTACATTAGGAGTCAACATAGGAAGTAAACACATGGGCTATTCAATCCGATGGGGTTGTCATAATTTTCCAACTTATACTCGAGATTTTAGCCCATTCGGGATACCACATCGAGCTTTCAACATTTTCAAAGAGAAACATAACTTTATGCTCATAGCTATAATTTTTCCAAGTTTAAATACAAATAAAAGAAGAGTTTATCTGCTTATACATAATTTTTTGTACACCAAGGTATCCACCCTCTCACATGAGGGTGGGACTCACTTGAATAAAAAATATTATCTCAAAGTGGGCCACACCCCCATGTGAG
>CAIGRQ010343963.1:0-22064 GCA_903798375.1 Fraxinus sp. D2006-0159 | reverse complement strand
AATCACAAACATACTTTTAATTTTCTTTTTTGTGTGACATGTCATTTGTACACTTGACATACAACCACAAGAGTCCCATTTATTTTATTTTTCTCATTTTTCAAAAAATCATCTTTTTAAAACTCACTTCAACCAGACATTTTTAATAAAATAATGTTACACGTAAATCGAAAATTTTGCTTCTCTTTTGACCACTCAATCTTTCAAAATCACTATTCTAAAATGTATTTTTTCCTCCATAATGGGATTCAATAGAACCCTGTTATTTTTTCATTTAATTTTAAATTTGTATTTGAATCAATGCAAGCCCTGGTTTGGCCACAATTAAATTTTAGCCCATGTTTGGTACACATTAAAATTTTCATTCTAATTTTTCTACTTATATTAACCACACATTCTTCAATAAAATAATATTTTTCATCACATCAATAATTTTTCCTTCTTTTTCAACCACACATTATCCATCAATCTACTAATTCAAATACATTCTTCTAAAATAATGTGGCTCAAACACACCATTAATATAATTTTCTTTAACTTCTTTTCAAACTACATATTCTCCAATAAAATGATATTAAATAAAAAAAAACTCTTCTTTTTCAACAACACGTTCTTTCAAAAATGACTATTCCAAAATCCATTATTTCCAAAATCTCATTATAATGGGGGTCAAACAAGCACTAAATTAGTGGAGTCTTTTTTAATCTTACTAATATTAACAAATAGTTCACAGACTGAGATCGAGTTGGACATATACTGATTTAGAATATTGAATATGAAAAATGTTATTTGTACATCGAGGTTGACAGATCCCTCACAAGAAGGGGCTCACGACTAAGGGGGTCTACAAATAGCATGGTCCATTGAATATATACATATTCGCTTAACACTCATTCAATTTTTTTATAATTAAACTTGTCATTGAAACACGGATTGAACATGTGTCTTCGACTACATCAATCAAACAAAGTTTCTATACTGCCTATGGTTTTTATTAATTTATTCCCTATTTTTACTTTAACTTTGAATCACTTATTTGTTTATTTGTCCTATTAATTAAAAATAAAAACATAATTCGTTCGTGTATGTCCTTAAAACAAAAATTATATCCATACAACAAAGAATTGCTCTTCCCAAGAATCTGATCCTTTACTGTAAAGAAAAGGGAAATTGCAGTAGCAATTGGATTTTTAGCTAACTTTACTCTATTATTTAATTTGTGACAACAAAGGCCTCAAACATTTGAAGAATTAGTAGCTGGAATTCAAATTGATGGAATCCACCCACTTTTTGTTAATTGACCAATTAAAATTAAGATTTTGTTCACATTATTAATTATTTCGAGGAAAAATTGCAGCAACGGTTCCAAACCTTTAAATGTTTAGCAAACTTTACCTTAATTTTTAATTTGTGACAACGAAAGTCCCAAATAGTGGTGGCAACGAGCCGAGCCAAGCCGAGTCAAGCCCGGCCAAAAAAATGAGGCTCGGCCCGAGCTTTCTGCCCAAGCCTTAGCGGGTCGAGCCGAACCCGAACCGAGTCGGCTTGGGTTTTATTTTATTTTTATGTCAAATCTACATTTTTTACTTAAAAAATTTAAAATTTGTACAGTTTTTACATGTTATAAATTAAATAAAAAAAACTCGAGTTTGGCTTGAGCTTTTTGTGCCGAGCTTTTTTGGGCCCGAGTCCGAGCTGAGCCCGAACAGAGCCGGCTCGGATTTTATTTTATTTTTATGTCAAATCTACATTTTTTACTTAAAAAAATTTAAAATTCGTACAGTTTTTACATGTTATAAATTAAATAAAAAAAGCTGGAGTTTAACTTGAGCTTTTTGTGCCAAGCTTTTTTGGGATCGAGCCGAGCCGAGTCCGACAAAAAAAATGAGGCTTGGCCCGAGCCTCAGCTCGTTGTAACCGAGCTCGAGCCGGGCCTGACTTGAGTTTTTTTCGAGCCAAGCCCAAGTCGTCCGAGCCGGCGAGTTTTTTTACCATCCCTAATCCCAAACTATTTTTAAGAAATTAGCAGCTGAAATCCAAATTGATGAAACTCATCCACTTTACTGTTAGTTAACCAAGGAAATGATTTGATCACATTATTTATTAATTCTATAAAGGTAAAATAATAACTTTGTGCTTATGTGAGCCCTAATTTTTTTTTAAGAATGCATTTTAAAATAATAGATTGATGAATAATGTGTAGTTAGAAGATAAGGAAGAGTTTTGGATTTTTATGTAATATTATTTTATTGAAAAATGTATGGTTGAAAAGAAGATATAAAAATATAATTTAAAAATAATGGGAATCAATCAAGCTTTTTATATATTTTCAAATAAAACAACTAGAATAATTAGCCCTTATTTGATTTCTATTTTTTCAAAATATACTTTTAACTATTTCTTTTTAATCACACATGTTCAATAAAGTAATATTATACATAACTTAGAAACATATTATTCATTTTTAATCACACCTTATTTATCGATTCACTATTTCAAAATGCATTTTATTAATAAAAAAAAAAGCCTCAAGCAGGCACTAAAAAAAAAGGAAAAAGAACTGAAAACATCTTCCCAACACCCCTACGCCACCCGACTCTACCCTCCAAAACAAAACCAAGAAAACCCATCCACCGTTGTCCGATCCGATGGACACCGTCGTCCAACCATTGCTCAGTTGCCTTCATCACAGCAAGCAGCAAGCGCTCGTCTCTACCAATGAAACAACTGAAATAGGCAAAGGATGGCTTAGTTTATAGTGAAAACCAATAATTGCTCAGAACATTATTCGACCAGAGCTAGGCGAGAAGATTCTTTCAGCAATTAAATGGGGAAAATGATCTTATCTATCTTGGAGCAATACGCGTATTAAATTCTCAAATTCAACAGTAACAAATTGAGATTTTGAAATAAAAAAATTCGTTGAAACCGCAATTCACAAAATTATTTATTTACCAAGAACATTGCAAATGACCATGTTTACCAGCCTGTTGCAGATTATATTAATCATTACGGATTATTCGCCAAAAAAATTATTAGTTTGCCCTTAGTTTCCAGCGAGCATATCAATGGCTTTTCATTTCAATTGCGTCAATTTTACTCAATGCTCTCTAATTGCCTCCATACTCCATTTCACTCTTGGCTGTGGGTTTTCGTTGGAGAGGCGGTTGGCGGTTTGAGGTTGATGTAGTGGTGGTGTCGATTGCGGTGCGGCGTCGTGTGGATGGCGGGTGAATTTTCTTGGTCTGATTTTCGAGGGCGGGGTGAGTTGCGCGGAGTGGGGTGGGATGTTAGGGAAGTAGGTTTAGTCGACTACATTAAAATTTTTATTTTCAATTACACATTCTTCAATAAACTAAAATTTTCTATCACATCAATAACATTTCATTCATTTTCAATCACACATTCTCCATCATTCTACTATTTTAAAGTACATTCTTTTAAAATAATGTGGATCATACACACCCTTAAATTCTTTTTCCTTTTTTATTTAATTAATTTATATGCGATTTACCATTTTACATGTGGTCGAAATTATTTTTTTGGCCACCGAACGAAAAAGTGGATGTATTCCATTCATTTAGACTACAGTAGAGATGGCAACGGGCAGATTCAGGGAGAGACCCCGCTACTCTCCCACCTCGCCTCGCCCCGCCCCACCTTACCTTAGACGGGGCGGGGTTGGATCGGGACGAGGCGTGGGCGCAAGCCTGTCCCGTTTATTTTTTTTTTCAATTAATTAATTAATTATTTATTTATTTTGTAATTTGTAATTAATTTTTTTTCATTCTTTACGGGGTGGGCTCTATCCCGCCGTGTGGCCCAAGATGGGGCGGAGACCCTCGCTCCGTCCCACCCCCCTAACCTGTCAGGACAAGACAGATTTTTTTGTCATCTTTAGACTCTAGATGCTAATTTTTCAAAAATTAAGAATATTTATTGGTACAAATTAAAAGTTAGAATAAAATTTTTATTAAAAATTCAAAGGTTTGAAATCACTATTGCAATTTTTATTAATTAATTTTTTATAAGGGTAAATGATTCCTCTTAAAAGCGAAACATTTGACTAGGGACAAAAGCAGCACGACTCTCGAAGGAATTACTCTAAGTGGGCTCAATGAATAGGTATTAATTAATATTTTAATCACAATTAAAACATCATTAGTTTACTAAGCACGATACTGTTCTTTCAGATGTCAATAATTAATGTTTTAATTTAATATTAGTGTGTCTTCGTCGATGATTATTCCAAAGAAATTGACGGGTCCAAGGACGATTTTTACCACACATTCGATGCCATTTCTATTTTTAATGATGGCTTGGTCTATGAAATTTTTTAACCACAACTTGACCTTACGTGTGTTTGAGCAAGTAGATTATCAATTGTATTAGACAATGTTGTAACTCAATGTTGTACATGTAGCATTGTTGTTTCGATTAGAATAATGTCCATTGTACAATGTTTGGTTACAACCTCTCACAAGAGAGTTGGGGCCCACTATTATTTTAATCGCGGGACCCACCTCCCTTGTGAGTGGTTGTAACTCATGTGTTGTACATGTAGCATTGTTGTTTTTGTTAATTTAATTGTTAAAAAGTTACATATATTAATGTATACAAGAAATCGTTTCAAAAGTAAAATTGATGAACACTAATAATTTTAACAAGGAAATAAAAAGAGAAAATAAGAAAAGGGAAGAAATCAACTTCTTGAAAGTGTTTTATCTTTTGTTTGACGTGTTCGATCAAAACTCAATGTTTCCACTGTTGGAAATATTTGCTAAATTTCTTAGTTGTCTGTGTCAGTAGGAGTTTGTTTTGGTTTTTACCTGGTCTATGGGAGTTAGTGGCCGCACTTCCTAGTTTCAAGCATTTATCCGTTAGTTTTTAGCTCTATAAATAGACCAGCTTCTTGTTGAGTAATCACATCAGATTTCAAAGCGATAAAAGTTTTGTCCTTTATTTCTCTCATTTTGTCTTTTCTTCCACAATATACTTAGCAGTGGTATCAGAGCCACACTTGGTGAGAGAGTGAAACGCGTGAGGTCAAGTGTGTAACAAAAAAGGAGAGATATAGATTTGGTAGCTGTAGCTCTTTTTTCTGTTTCACTTGGTTTCTCTTTTGCAGTAGCAGCAGTGAAGAGACATGGCTTCTGATAATTTTGTGCAGCCAGCTATTCCTCGCTTTGATGGTCACTATGACCATTGGAGCATGTTGATGGAAAACTAGAAGAATTACCAAGGTTTTGCAAGGGCAAAGAATATGGCAGGTTGTCTCAGATGGAATAGTAGAATTAGCACCTGGCACAATAGTAATGGATGCGTAGAGAACAAAAATAGAAGGACAATGTTTGAGGGATCTCAAAGTGAAAAATTATCTTTTCCAAGCAATTGATCGCTCAATCTTGGAAACCATTCTTCGCAAGGACACGTCCAAGCACATCTGGGATTCCATGAAGAAGAATTACCAAGGTCTTGCAAGGGCAAAGAGGCAGCAGCTTCAAGCACATTGTTTGGAGTTCGAAACGCTACAGATGAAATTGGGATAGGTGGTCACATATTACTTTTCACGGACGATGGCAATCGTTAATAAGACGCGGATCCACTGTGACAAGACGAAGGCCATCACTATAGTCGAGAAGATACTTCGATCCATGACACCAAAATTTAGTTTTGTTGTATGTTCTATTGAACAAGCCAATGACATTAAGGAACTTACAATTGACGAATTGCAAAGTTCCTTGCTAGTTCATGAACAAAAAATCAACCAGCAGGGAAAAGAGGAGCAAGCATTGAAGGCTTTAACGGAAAATCACTCGATAGCGAGAGAAGATAGAGGATGAAACAGAGGCAAAGGTAGAGGCAGAGGAAACAATGATCGTGGAAACCAAAAATAACAACACCAATACAATCAATTTTGAGGAAGAGGACATGGAGGCCACCACTTGACTACATATAGATCGAGGTCAGCAGACAAGTCCAATGTGGAGTACTACAGATGTTATAGGTACAGCCACTACAAGTCTGAATGCCGAAGTAATTTGAATAGACAGCATGGAGAGATGTCTGATCTTGTAGAGAAAGAAGAAGTATCCTTGTTAATGATTTGTCATACAAAGGAAGAAACCAACAAGAATTTGTGGAACTTAGACACGGGTTGCAGCAATCATATGTGTGGAGACAAGTCTTTATTCTCTTATCTGGATGAGTCATTTTTGCGATAATGTGAAGTTTGGTGACAACTCTAGAGTCTCAGTTGACAATCCAAACTAAGGGGGATTCTACTTAAACAATCTCTATTGTGCTCTTCGTTCCAAACTTGAAGATAAATTTGCTTAGTGTGGGACAGTTGCAAGAAAAGGGATACGAGGTTTCTATCAAAGGCGGAGTTTGTTGAATTCAAGATGTAAAGTTGGGCTTAAATGCTCAAGCTAACATGACGGCAAATCGGATGTTTCCACTTTATCTCCACAACATCACTCATTCATGCTTCTCAGCAAAATTGAAGGATGCAACATGGCTATGACATTTTCACTATGGTCACCTAAACTTTGGTGGATTGAAGACTCTATAACAGAAAACTATGGTGATTGGTCTTCTTCAAATTACAGCTCCGTCTGAAGTTTGTGAAGAATGTGTTGTTAGCAAATAACACTGTAATCAATTTTCGCAAGGAAAGTCATGGAGAGCGAAAAAGGCATTGGAACTGGTTCATTTTGATCTTTGCAGGCCAATAAATCCATCTTCCAATGGAGGTAAAAGATATTTAATCACCTTAATTGATGATTTCAGTCGAAAGACATGGGTGTATTTGTTGCAAGAAAAATTCGAAGCTTTTACCGCATTCAAAAATTATAAAGTGCTTGTTGAGAAAGAAGTTGGCAGCCCAATAAAAGTTCTTCGCACTGATCGTGGTGGAGAATACAATTCACTTGAATTTGCAAATTTTTTTGAGATCCGTGGAATCAAGATGCAACTTACGACAGCTTACACGCCTCAACAAAATGGAGTTTGTGAGCGAAAAAATCGCATTATTTTAAATATGGTACAAAGTCTTTTGACGTGAAGAAACATTCCAATTTTTTTTTGGCCCGAAGCAGTCAACTAAAGCATTCATATTTTGAACAGAAGTCGCACACTCGCTGTTTAAAATATGACACCAAATGAAGCATGGAGTGGATAGAGACCGGCTGTAGATCATTTCAAAAAAATTGGATGTATTGCCTATGCACACGTTTCATTCCAGAAGAGGACAAAGCTAGATGACAAGGGAGAAAAATGCATTTTTCTTGGTGATAGTGATCAATCGAAAGCTTATTATAAGCTTTACAATCCCATCATTAAGAAAATTGTTATTAGTCGTGATGTCGTTTTTGATGAAGAGAGGTTCTGGCAATGGAACAACAATATTGTTGAACAATAAATAGCGACCAACTTTGATGAAGTCAACGAAGAGGATAGACAGCAGCGAACAAAAAAAGATCAACAAAATCCACCAGATGGTCCAGCGAATGTTCCAAGCTCGACAACAGCTGCAACAAATGAAGAACGACCCCAACGTGTTAGAAGAAGGCTTGTATAGATGACTGATTGTGAGGTAACCAGAATTGACCAATCCGAGCACCCACTTACATATTTTACTCTATTTTCGGATTGTGATCCTACTTTTTTCGAATAAGCTGTCAAAGAATCCAAATGGTTAACAACAATGGACGAAGGAATTACAGCCATTGAACGGAACAACACTTAAGAGTTGGGCTGATATTCCACGAGGGCACAAGACAATTGGCGTCAAGTGGGTGTACAAAACAAAATTGAAGAAGAATGGAGAAGTTAACATATACAAGGTGCACTTAGTAGCTAAAGGCTACAAGCAAGGGTTTGGAATGGATTATAAAGAAGTCTTTGCTCGTGTTGCAAGACATGATACCATCAGATTGGTAATTGCATTGGCAGCTCAACATTCATGACCTATCTTCCAATTAGACGTGAAATCAGCATTCTTACATGGTGACCTGTAGGAACATGTATTTATTGATCAACCTTCTGGTTATGTGAAACTTGGAAGTGAAAATAAGGTTTGTAAGCTCAAAAAGGCATTATACGGGCTAAAACAATCTCCACGCGCTTGGTATAGTCGTATAGATGCTTATTTTTCCAAAGAGGGATTTAAGAAATGGTCATATGAACATGCATTTTTTTACTAAGATTTGAAATGGAGGAAAATTTCTCATTGTTTGCTTATATGTTGACGATCTTATTTTCACTGGAAACGATAGTGCCATGTTTGAAAGTTTTAAGAAGTCCATGATGATTGAATTTAATATTTCTGATCTTGGAAAGATGCATTATTTTTTGGGCATTGAAGTGGTCCAATCTACGGTTGGAATTTTTATTTCTCAAAGGAAGTATGTGTAAGAAATTTTGGACAGGTTTCAAATGAAAAATTGCAAATCTGTTAGCATTCTTACTGAAGTGGGTCTGAAGCATGTTCGAAATCTTGAAGGAAGGAAGATTGATAGCACTCTTTACAAGCAAATTGTAGGGAGTTTGATGCATTTAACTGCTATAAGGCCTGGCATAATGCATGCTGTAAGTATCATGCGTAGGTTCATAGAGTGTACAAAGGAGATTCATCTCTTAGCTGCAAAAGAATCTTTCGATACTTGCAAGGGACTGTTAGTTATGGGCTGTTCTACAAGAAAGGAGAAAAGTCATATTTGTTTGGTTTCACTGATAGTGATTATGTCGGAGATCTAGATGATCAAAAAAGCACTTCAAGATATGTTTTCAAGCTTGGTTCGGGAGCTATTTCGTGGTCTTCAAAAAAGCAATCAATTATGATAGTGTCACTTTGTCAACAACTGAAGTAGAATATATAGCTGCAACAACCTGCGCCTATCAAGCTATTTGGTTGAAGAAAATTCTTTGAGAGCTAATTTTTAAACGTTAAGGGCCTATAACAATTTTTTTGTGACAATAGTTCTTCCATCTAACTCTTCAAAAATCATGTTCTACATGGAAGAAGCAAGCTGATGCAGGAGGAGTAAGAAATTAAGTTGTCAGATAATACGTTAATGGCTCTAAAGTATCACGAGTTGGCAAATCGATGAAAGGATGACAAGTGATCGCGTAATTTTAGTAATTGAGCCGTGTTTCGGTAATTTGGCCATAACTTTGGCTATGGTTATCAGAATCGCGATTATGACCATAATCCGGAAAGCTTGTTCCGGCGTGCACATCGTGTACACTAGCTTTGCTCGGTGTGTGCCGTTTTCGAACTCATATTCTATTGTTTTCCCTTTTGAAATGCTATTTTTAGTTATTTTTTTCTTTGCTCGGTGTGTGCCGTTTTCGACCTCAAATTCCGCTGTTTTTCCTTCCAAATTGCTATTTTTACTTATATTTTGATATTTTTGGTAATATTTCGATTGCATGTTAGGAGATGATTTTTAATCCGATTTGGGCTAAATTTTTCACAGACTACTTATTTTATTCCGTATTCTAATTTGGCGTGATTTTTGAAATTTTGTCATTTTTGGTAAAATTCTGATTTTTGCTATAAAGTCCGGCTTGTGGACTTATTTAAATGATTGCTGGACATAAGAAAGTTCTTTAAACTTCCGAGACGTTTTCCATGTGTTTTCGACGTTAATCTTGTGTTCTTCCCTGTGAATTTGTTGGTAGGACTAGCCTGCAGAATAATCACTATTCTACCCGACGTCACAAGTATATAGATGTGAAGTTTCACTTCTTAAGGAACTTGAAAATGAAGGAGTCATTGTTCTCGTCTACTGCAAGAGTGAAGCCCAGATTGCTGATATAATGACCAAGCCCCTCATATTGGCATCATTTGTGAAGTTCAAAAAATTACTTGGTGTCTCCACTTTCGAAAGTCCAGTTTGAAGAAAGTTCGCTGAATGTTTGAGAACTTTCAGTTTAAGGGAGGGATTGTTGGACATATTTTCCAAACTTCTTAGTTGTCTGTGTCAATAGGAGGTTTTTTTAGTGGTTTTAGTTTGTTTTGGTTTTTACCTACTCTATAGGAGTTAGTGGATGCACTTCCTAGTTTCAAGCATTTATCTGATGGTTTTTAGCTCTACAAATAGAGCAGCTTCTTGTTGTGTAATCGCATCAGATTTCAAAGCTATAAAAGTTCAATCCTTTATTTCTCTTAGTTTGTCTTTTCTTCCTCAATATACTTAGCATCCACAGCGTCAAGAGTCATCGTTTTACTAAGACACAATTGACTTGAGCACCAATCATCAATTTGCCTACCACGGCAAATTATCTTATGCATCGGTAACTTAATTCTTTATAATTTTTTCTTTTTCATATTTAATCAGTATGTGACTTTTACTTTTAATATGAAATATTTTCTATCTCGGCTCATCCATACATCATAAAAAAATGAAAAAAAACTTAGTACACTAAAATGTTTACGATCAAAACTTATCTGTATTTAGGTCGTACCGAAAATATAGAAGATAATTACATGATGTTAACCTAAGAGGTCCAAGTCAAGTCAATCAAAGGTGATAGAAAGTAGAATTATGCTAACCGTACATAGCCATTTTGGGGCATTGGCTGGAGCCCAGGTTGGAGTGTGGCTGTGTTACAGGCCATTTCGGCTCGTATGTTAAAAAAAGGCCCGCTAAGGCTCGAGCTTTCAGCTCGAGTCAAACCTCATTTTTTTTAGCTCATGCCCAAAAGAGTTCAGACCCTTTTTGCTCGAGCCGAGCTCGAGCTTCGAGTTTCAACTCGTGGCTCGGTTCGACTAGTTAACATGGCTAACCGTACACTTCATGGGCTATAACTTGGTGTATATTATATGTAAATTCAAAAAGACGAAAAAGTGTGTTTTTCTTAAAAATTGTCCAATTATGGATCTACACATGGTACAACGTAAAAATTAACGCAAAACAAGATGTATATGTATTATGATTGTAAAATGTAAATGAACGGCGGTTGTTCGTACACGTCACATAATCCTAGTCAGCATTGGCAAAAGGCCAAACCCTGACAGCTAGCTTTCCGAAACGTGTCCTTTTGTTTTCTTTCTTCAAATGGGCTACACTACACATGGTACAACCGTGCAATTGTTTAATTGTTGAGGGTGGGGAGCAGGCGGTGGAGGTACATCCCATCAATGCAACTTTAACCTTGTCTGGTCTTCACTGTAATTTAATACATTTTTTTTTCCTTTTAACAACATTTTTTAATAAAATAATATTATTAGAAAATTTAAAAGTTTTCCTTTTTTAACCATGTATTCTTAAAAAAAAATTATTATTCCAAAATACATAATTCTCAAAAACTCATTATAATGGATCCCGAACATGGACTTAATTAGGGTGACAAATGAATCGAACTATTTGTGGACTTGGCTCGATTCGATGCGGATCATGGATGACTCAATACTTATTTTGAGACGAATCATGAACTGATTGAGCTCACTTTATTTTTTTTCACACAAATCTGTTCGACATATTATCACAAAACAACTTTTGTCATCTACAATAACATAATAAAATTATCTGTCATAATATGAGCTACACAAGCTAAAAAATGTCACGTTGTAAGCAATCTGTGGTAACCTGAAACATTTTTTCTACTGGGTCAAGACAAAAAGTAAGTTACAATTGAGAGATGATAAGATGAGTAGTTAGATTTGCTCAAAGAGAAAAAAAATAAAAATTTGAAGAAAAGTTAAAAAATTTAAAAATTGTGGGGACAATGACCCCCGTGACACCTTGTGGTTTGTCATTTGGCTGCAGCAGTACCCTAATAGCCAAAAGTTAGAGCTGTTTGAGTGAATAATGCATTTTAGAACAGTAGATTGATAGATAATATTTGATTAAAAAATAAGAAATTTTTTTGAATTTACGTGTAATATTATTTTATTGAAGAATGCGTAGTTGAAAATAAGAGAAAAAAATGTATTTTGAAAATAACGTAGATCAAACAAGGTCTTAATCTAACCATGAACTATGATTTTATGATTTCATATGTAAAGGCTATATACTTTATAATAATAACTATACTATTACTGTAAGAGTGCAATATTTGGTAGTCACTGAGTAATGTTCTCTTTCTTTAGTTGAAAAAATATTAAGAATAAAAACATTTAATTCTTCATGAGATACAGAAATTTGATGCCCACCAAAATGTGCATAATTGAATGCAGAAAGTACAAAAAAATCTCAGTAAGAAAATGCGACTTTTCCGGACTTGTGATTACAGAATGAGATGTGATTTTATCTGAGGCAACAACTGTACCAAAGTTCATGGCGTGTGGTGTACAATCTACATCAAAGGCAAATGAGCAGAAGAACATCCACGAATTATTTTGAAAAGAGTCTCGTAATGGTCTTGATTCACCTATACACAATTAACTGGCATTCTACTTTGAGAAGTCCTAAATTGGCTTTTGAGCAAAGATGTTGCTTGCTGCTGCCGGACGAATTTTAATCTGGATATTAGTTTTCATACCGTTTGCCAACTGAGTAGAAAGGGGTGCCATGATCCTCAGTTGGGAGGATTTCAGCATTCGATAATGATGAGTAATTTGTGATGACTTCCAGCGTTGACGTCTGGGACCAACAACCTCTTCGGACAGTGAAGATTCAACAGGTGCTCGATTCTTTATTTCTGTAGCAGCAGCTTCCATTCGCGCTTCAGGTGGTGGATTCTTCATTTCTGTAGTAGTAGCATCTTCCATCTGGACTTCAGGTACTCTCTTCTCGTCGTGAATACCACATCTGCTCTGTTTGCCTGACATCATTCGTGTAATGCTCTGCATGTTTTGGACTTTCTTTTGCTGTGCTGTGATTTTCATTCTGCTTATTCCTGTCGTTCTCTGTCACTTCCATTTTCCTATTGGAATTATTGTCAGCTGTATTCTTGGAGATTAATGGTTTGTTCATTTAAAAAGAAATTCTGTCTGCCTGATGGCAAATAACTTGAAATTGGCATTGGATGGTAAACGGTGGCATCATGTTCAATTCCCACGTAAGTCGGCTCATATGCAGGAGCACCAACATTCTGTACTTGGCATTTCAACTTTAGCTGCTTCCTCAAAGAAAATTTCTCCATCCGCCGCTCATCTTGTCCATTTTCCCTAGAAAGCCATGTTTGCAAATCACACGTCATCCAGCATTTCAAGGGTTTTTTTTTTGGCAACATCGTCATTAACCACCTTAGCCATTATGTCAGCCAGCAAAGGAGTGTACACTTCGGTTGCTAATCTTCTATTTTCAGACAATGCAATAAGCTGATATATTTTCTGTGCAAAAACTTCACTGATATTTTCTTGGCCATAAGGCTTCGAGTCAGTGGAATATCACTGTCTTCAGCTGCGACTCGGAAGCCTGGATCATTAACACACTTGAGATATATAGCACAGTCATCAGAAATATCATTCATCGTATATGGAGATGGAATATATCTTGCTCTTCAAATTGCTGAAGCCCACACATTCTAACCAAAGCCGTAAGCTCATATCTGCAGGCATCCAAACAGGTTGCGCCAAAAATTACTTACAAGAATAGAGTAAATTCCTGTCATTTTTTTTCGTGAAATATCTTCAAATCCTCCAACCTGATGCAAGATTGTGTAGTGTCCAAGAATCAATAAGCAAGCAGAAGTTGTTACGTTCTCTCACTGTCATAGTAAGAAAGGGAACATAATCTATACACTCAAGAGCTGTTCACTCACAAAAGAAAAACACAAAACAGCACACACGTCCAGAAAGTGCAGCTACTAGAACTACCAAGGACTAGAATGAAGACAAACATGAGTGCAAGGGAAAGGTGGGGTGAAGTACCCATATAAATTGGACGAGTTCAAACTTGAGAAACTCAACAAAACTGAAGACACGCTGATAGTCCTATGAGACAGAGAAGACTTACTTATTTCACTGTAATTTCATACTATAATAAGATAAGAATGGGTTTGAAAATGCTTCTCCTTACTCAACATATCTATATGTTCAAAAAAGTCGATTCCCCAAGATAAACCGAGTGTATAGAACAATGATATATTACAAAGAAAAGTTTGACTCATTTTCCTTTTTCAAGCATTCAAAGGAGATGACACATCAAGAGCTACCAATTCTTAACCAGTGTACTCTATAGGATCCACTTGGATGTCGTTGTTGTTGTTGTGAATCACCATTGTTCTGAATTCAGCAAACATTATATATCAATTTTGATTGAATTAAATTACAACAATGCAATCTCACTAGATATATTACTCATTTATTAGACTACCATATTATTTATAGTTTTTTCTTCTGGTAATTGTTACTAATGGATAATTTGCAAAGAAAAAAGATCTCTAGAGATCCTTTGATTCCAATTTTATATCAATTCGTATACAAAAAGTATACAAAGACACTCCATTGAGAAATTAATGCAATTTTCTTCATTTGAATATATGAGGATTAAAGAGGGATTTTAACAAAAACAGAAGAATTTATCAGCGAACGGAGCAAGTGAAAATTGAAAAGAACATAAACGAACTGTGTGACGCTTTCATGGCATTTTAACACGTGGCATTAGATAGGACCAGACAATAATAAAGAATAAAATTGTAAGTTTTCTTCTTTGATATTTTCCGATCCAACTTACCAAACATGCTATCATATTTTAGTCGCCCTTACCTTCCCCTTCCACCTTCTTTCCAGCTAAACTGATCAAATGGGATGTCAATCCATGAGGTAACTAGAACTAATCCTATTTAAGTCTAGTCCAATTTAAACTACTCATGCTTGCTTTATTTCTGTTCCTTTTATCTAATCTGAAATTTTAAAAAGATCGTACCAAAATGAACCAAGAACCAACCTGTTCAATTATGAAACCAAGTTTTGACCCATTTGATTTGATTCTTGCTAAAGCTGGATTCAACCAATCCACTACGACCCACTTAAGGATCCCAAAAAGTGATATATTCTTAAGTTTATGACGTGGAAAAGTTAGAGAAGAAGGAACATCTTAGAAAATTCCAAGCTGCTGTTTGTTCTTTATTTTACGTGATTGGAGTTTCATTTGAGTTGAGTATTGAATATAGAATTTTATGTGTTTCTAGTGCAATAATTTACCAAAAGGGTTACTCATTATTACAATCGAAAACTATGAATTAATTGATAAGCGGTAGTGAGAAATGAGTAAATGGAAACTACTACTACTACTACAAGAAAGATAGTGGTGCAAGTAGCTGCGCCTTAGGCTTATTTAAATGAGTATTCCAGTTCGGCTAGTCACGCAGCTTCACATGCTAAATGTTTACCTAAACAATAAGAAAAAGCTGTAGGTACGGGAAAAAAACCAGATTTTGTACAGGAATTTGTATTCCGCTTACATGGGAGGCAGGCCCCACTTGAATTAAATATTGCCAAAAAAATGGGGACCTACCTTTTGTGTGTATTTTTTACGGTTTCTGTGGGTAATTTCCTGTATCCATAGCATTGCCCAAACAATAAACTAAGTACGCTCTATGTGGATGTTAAAAAGTATTTAATGATTGCTAACCGTTCCGGAATTGACAACAAAGTACAAAAGAAGAAAGGACAATAAAAAGTAAATATCCAAGCCTCAAGAGTGAAGATATGATCAACACGTAGTAGCTAGACATGAAAATACCAAACTATGAAGGTTTTTGATTATTACATGGCAAAGTCGTGTAGAAGTATCCTGACAGTTTGAGAAGTTGAGCCTAGCTCATCTTTCAAACCCTCAATGAGGTTCACATCCTGAGCAGATTTTAGGTTGAAGGCGTATTTTGGACTATTGTTTACTTTATAGTTAAATCCATCTAGTCTCTCAATCATATAATCTGTTAATTAAGAAATTCTGGTCCCCCTCCTCTCCCCTCTTTTTAGTGACTACATGTTAATTTATAACTACATGCGTTGTAAATTAGCATAAAGAATTCAATCAGAAGAGTTTTTTTCTTCTTTTTTTTTTTCCTGATGTATTAACATATAATTATAAATTAAGATTTAAGAGGAAACTGGAACATGTGCTGAAGTGTTATAGCTCCATCAAATAAGTAAAGAGACAAACCTTATCTTGATCAGCCTGGGGACCACGCATGGAAATCCCCAACACCAGTGGTGGAACAGCTTCTGTTTCCTCAGGTTTAGCCTCAGCGTATTCTTCTTCAGGCTCATGTGGCATCTCTTTATCATCTAAGATATCCTCAGGCCTCAGTTCTCTCTCTCTCTCCATGTCCACAAGATATCTATATATTTGGAGTAAATACATAAATGTAGCTTTGTAAGCATATACAAAATGTAACATTGGCATCAAAAAACGTAAAGAAAGAATGAAGCTATTTGACATCTTGTACTAAAGTTTTCCTCACCTTCAATCTGATTCTGCACTGCATGCTCAGCATATTCTTCATCATCAGAGTCCCCAAAATCTTCCTGGATTACAGTAGCTATACATAAATTTTAATTGATGATAATCTTTCGTTTCATGGGGATGGGGTGATCTACTACAAGGAGAAAAAGTTATCACAATTCTAAGGATCACGGGATCTCCTTCAAATAAACAGAATCACATTTAGAAACAAAGAATTAAGATAAGCAGGAGCCAAAACTTTTTTAAGGTAAAATTTCATTAGTTCAAGGTCTTTCTCCCTCATTCAATACCTACTACCATAATTTTCCCACTTTTTATCCTTTCCAGCAACAAAAATGATAAACTGTACATGGAAAAAGTTTCTTAACAACACTAAAAACTCTTCTTGTGCGAAACAGTAGGAAAAGAAACTCCTCTCGAAGAGGATCTATATTGACATTCAGAGTACTGAATACTCACAGAATTGAAAGTGTAGCACTTCATGAGCTCTTTCATGTTCTATGCACTTGCGCTAAACAGCATTAATAACAAAAACTCAATCGTGTTTTCAGAATATCACATCACACATTATTTAAAAGGCGGGCTGTTCACTATAGTTATATATATATATTTTTTTTATTTGTTTCAAAACCTATTTACAAGCGTATTCGAAGTCCTTCAGATAGCCCAAAGATCAGAACTCCCTTTATTGATGGGTGCATGCTGTCCTTCGGTTACTCAAGGAGAAATAAGCCATTAAAAAGTCAAATCATATTAGTGGTATGTTTTGTAACCCTATAACAAGGTCTTTATCTTCGTAATTTTTAGACGGACACTTATACAAGATATATTTTTCGTTTTGACGTTTGTGTCTCAAATTGTTTACAGTTTGCAAAAGTAAGAAGAGATGCAAGAAAGCAGATGGAGTATGCAAAAAACATGAGTCAACAACCCAGAAAGCATTAATCCGGAGTAAAAAAGAAAAGAAAAGAAATATTGTTGCAGTAGATTAAGCCAATTATAAAACCGAATTTTGACAGATTTGATTTGATTCTTGCTAAAACTGGATCGATCCAATCCACTACTAAAAACGGTAATACCCTGTAATTTATATTCCCACTGGAAAATGTCAACTCCACAATTTATGACAACTAAGCTCTTGACCAACTTAAGAATCCCAAAAAGGATATATTTTCTTAATTTTATGACATGAAAATTAAAAAATAGAGAATGTGTGGGTTCGTACCAACTCGAACTCTTGACCTTGGGAGTGAAATTTGCTACATAACTCCACCCAGACAAGAAGAGCTGATAGTTAAAAAATAGAGAAGAAAGAACATTTTTCGAAAATTGCAAGCTATTGTTTATTCTTTATTTTACATAACTGGAGTTGCATTCAAGTTGATCCGCGAGTCAGATTTTTACACGATATCAACACAACAATTTTCCAAAAGATCTTCTCACTATTACAATCAATACTGTAGATTAATTTACAAGCCATAGAGAGAAACGAGTAAATGAAAAATACAATTATCTTCAAGTATAAAATGTTCAAAATGTGAAACTAGTTACTAAAAAATGTGGAAAACATCAATTGAACCCAACTTTGTACATGTTTTCTATCATTTAAACTCGTGGTTTTTTACTTCAAAAATAACCCAAGTATAGTGTATGCATTAGTTAAAAAATATTTAACGATTGCATAACTATTCCTCAATTTACAACTAATTATAAATGAACAAACAGCAATAGAAAGTAAGGGTTCAAGAATTCAGCAATGAATATGTGATTTACACATACTAGCTAGACATGAAAATTATCGAACTTAGTAGGTTCTGAATCTTACATAGTGAATTTGTGCAGAATCTTCTTGCCACCCAATAAGGTTCACATCCTGAGCAGATTTTTGAGATCATCAGCAAATAATATTGTATATAAACAGAAAGAATTTTCCAAAACTAATCATGCCAAAACAAAGAAAGTGGAACAATTAGTTCAAATTGATATGGAAGACGTGTACCTTCGATAAAGGAGAAAATTTTCCTAATCCTCTCATACCAACAGCAGGGATTCTTCCAGCTATATCATTTTCCGCACCTCCATTTTTAATTACACTTTCCAAATGCAGCACCTGATCAATTGTATCGAAACAAAACTTCCCTTCTGCAATTAGTAAATTGCCAAGCCTAAAAAATTCTTGTGTCATTTGGACAAACTCGACTGTAGATCTGATTTCTGATTGGTTTTGAAGTAGAAACCCTAACCCTAATTGTGCATCTTCCTTCCCAACAGCAGCTCTTATTATACTATGGGACTCATGTTTGACTTTAGCACTAATGCTATGTAACGGAGCTGGTGCCAACGTGTATAGCACTACAGGACATTAAATAATAAATTCAATTAAATGTGGTACACATGGACAATATTTAATGAGTTATGCTACACGTACACCGAATTGACAAGTGGCAGCCCCCTATTGGAGGGGCATCTGATTAGGTAAAAAATTAGGTACAAATAAAATTTTCCACATTTAATTATACCTACTATACTACATAGCATTTAATCTGTCTTATTTCTCTCTTTATTATTTATTTCTTTTTTTCATTTAAAAATGAAATCGTTCTTTCAACAATCTTTTAGAGTTTTACTGGTTCATTAAAGATAATATCGTCTACCAAGATGCTTCGAGTGTGAGTTAAATGCTAATTCTATTTCTATCCTGTATTAATTAATTACAATAACTAAAGCAAGTTCGGTAAAACATATTGCCAGATTTGCTTATTTTAGCCAAGATCAAATCTGAATGAATTTAGGATCATACCAAGATTATTAAAGATTGAAAACTGTGTTTAGCATGAAGGTGTATTTTTGGACTATTGTTTAATTTAATAGTTAACTCAATTTAGCCTCAGTCTTATAATCTATTTACGAAATTCTGCTTCTCCCCTCTATTTTTTCACAAAAAAATCTACTTTCTTTTAAAGTAAATCGGCGCAAGCTATGGATACAATCCAGTTACAAACCCTAGGACTGAAGTAGCAAGAGAGATGAGTTGGTTAGCCACCTCATTCCCCCACGAGAGAATAAAATGACAATTACCACAACCCTTAAATATTAAGTCAAAGTCAACAATTAATTTTAAACCACACATTTAATGTTGCACACAACTTTTGAATCACACTTTTCATCGTCTTTTATCAAAATCTACTAACATTTTTTTTTTAGCAAAACCAAACAATTGCTTATTAATATATTTCAATATTGAAGTAAATGTTTGTTTGATGGTTAATTATAGTCTGAAAGTGATATTTATTGAGTACAGTTATGGGATGAAATAAGCAAGCTAGATGAGAGGAGAATGTACGTCTTAAGCAATCCGGGGTGATGACTTGACTATGTTCTAGTGGATAGAATTCTTCTTATGTAATTGAACAATCACTGGACATTTGTAAAAGAGAAATGAGCCACTTTTCAAGAGATAATTACCCCCTACATATAATCCTAATTTGTCTCAACGTGCAAATTTTCATGTGAAAGTTTACTTAAAGCTATCGCCTTTTCTTTACTATTGAACACACTTCTATTAGGTCAAACTCATATCTCACGCACCCAACCATACTAAGTCGAGCAAAGTCGAAACTTCGATGCTCATGGAGACCTTTACTCCTTTATTAGAGCTCCAGCCTTCTTAATATCGGTTTGGCATGGTTTTGGTTTATCAACTTAAATGAGAATTGAGATTTAACTGTAGCATTACTTTTTAATAACCAAAAGTCACTTAAACTATGATTTTTATTAATTCAGTACGTAAAAACATATACGTTGTGAAATGATCTATGAATCTTTGCAATGTTATTGTCAAGAGTACAGTATTTGGTAGTCCCAAAGTAATTATCTCATGATGCTGCTACGTGCTTACATAACGTGTACAGTTAAACGTGGAAAGAAACAAAAATCATCTCATCATGCGTTTAACTTGAAGATAATGAACTTTTCTCGAGTTTCGATTAGAAGTGTGAGACGTGGTTCTATCCGAGGGCAACAACTGCACCAAAATCATGACTGAGGGATATATAATCTACCAATAAAAATCCACAAACTAGTTTGAACAATCTCTTATAGTTCTTGATTCAATCTATATACAATTACCTGACATTCTGCTTTGAGGTTTCCTAAAATGGAATTTTAGTAAATATGCTGAAACATTTTCTGGCTGCAAAACTTTTGCTTCCTGCTGCTTTAAGAATTTTAATCCAAAGATAAGTTTTCATAACTTACTCCACCTTAGTTTAAGGAAGGGGTGTCGTGAATCTCAGTTGCAGAAGAGTTTTCAGGGAGGATTTCAGCATTGGAGAATGAAGCGTAATTTGTGCCATGACTTCCCGCATCAATCTCAGGTACCCTGGAGGGATCTGAGACCCAACAACCTCTTCGGATGATGAAGTTTCAGCAGGTGCAGGATTCTTCATTTCTGCTGAAGCAGCTTCCATCTGGATTTGGGGTACTCATTTCTTGTCGCGAATAACATCTGTTTGCATGACTTCATTTATGTAATGCTCCGCATGTATTGCGCTTTCTTAAACTGTGCTGTGATCGATTGTCATTTTGCTTAGTTCTGTCATTCTATTGTGGCTTCCATTTACCTATTGGAATTATCATCAACCGTATTCTTGGAAATTAGTGGCTTTTTCATTTAATTAGAAATTCTGTCTAGCTGATTGTTGACGTTTCCAAACCTATTCATGAGCATATTATAAGTCCTTTAGAGAAGCCAAAGATCAGGACTTCCTTTATTGGCTGGTGCATGCTGTCCTTTGGTTACTCAAGGACGGACACTTATACAAGATATATTTTTCGTTTTAATATTTGGGCTCAAATTGGTTATAGTTTGCAAAACTAGTAATGGATGCAAGAAAGAAGATGGAATATGCAGAAAACATGAGTCAACAACTTGGAAAGCCTCAATCCGAAAAAAATAAAATAAAATAAAATATTTGAACGTTACTTTAAGCCAATTAAGAAACCTAATTTCGACCGGTTTGATTTGATTCTTGACAATTTACAAGATTTCTTAATTTTATGACATGAAAAAATTAGAGAAGAAAAAACATCTTCGAAAATTACAAGCTACTGTTTGTTTTTTATTTACATAATTGGAGTTGCATTCAAGCTGACCCGTGAGTATAGATTTTCACTCAATTCCAATGCAAAAAACTTTCGAAAAGAACTTCTCGTTAGTACAATACAACACTGAAAATTAATTTATAAGCCATTGAGAGAAATGAGTAAATGAAAAATACTATTACTTCAAATTGGACAATCTTAAAAATATTCTGAAATTAAATACTAAAAAATGTTGTAAACATAAAATGAACACAATTTCGTACATGTTTGCTATCATCAAAATTCATGATCTATTTCTATGTTTCCTAATGTTTGCCGAAAAAATAACCCAAGTACAGTCTATGCTTTAGTTATATATATATATATATATAATCTTTCATGATTGCATAACTATTATTAAAGCAGTGAAGCGTACGATCTACATGTACCAGCTAGACATGAAAATTAACAAACTTGATGGTTCCGAATCTTAACTGATGAATTTGTGCAGAATCTTCTTGACACTCAATAAGGTTCACATCCTCATGATTAGATTTGTGAGATCATTACCAAATAATATTGCATAGAGACAGAAAGAATTCACCAAAACTAATC
>CAIGRQ010343937.1:0-12235 GCA_903798375.1 Fraxinus sp. D2006-0159 | reverse complement strand
TTGATGGCGAGAGGCATCGTTCATGGCCTATATAGCATGAACTAGTTGGGAAAATGCAACTAAATCTAAACTATTCAACAACTAAAAAAAAAAAAAAAAAATTCAGGGGCGCTGCCCCCGAACCCCCGTAGCCCCCCACCCCTTCAACTTTGAACCCCTCTACTTCGACGGACTGGCTCCGCCCTAATCTCGCCCCCACTCAACAATTATTCTGAGCCCGCCCCTGTAACATAATATTATGATCTTATCATTGATTTTTCTGAGGCGGCATTAACTTTCTGAAACAGCCAAAAACAACAAGATTTACAGAACCTTTTGGGAGCCATCTATGCTTCTGTTCTTTTCCTTGGAGCCTCCAATTGTTCGTCCGTGCAAGGTGTTGTTTCTATAGAGAGAACAGTATTCTACCGCGAAAGGGCAGCTAGAATGTATTCAGCACTGCCTTATGCATTTGCTCAGGTATAATTATACATTTCCGCTTATCAAATTTTAAGTAAATTTTAACTCTTTCTGCAAGCTAGCATTTTTTGGGCAGAAGCATAAGAAGTATTTTACTACAATATAACTACTAAAATCACATTCGACACGTGATCAACATTCAACTGTCTATATATCTTATTTTCTTTAGGTGGCCATAGAGATAATCTACATTGCAGTTCAGACTATTCTGTACTCTCTTCTACTCTATTCAATGATTGGTTTCGAGTGGAAAGTCGGGAAATTCTTCTGGTTCTACTATTTTATTTTGATGTGCTTCGTCTACTACACGCTGTACGGGATGATGCTTGTGGCGCTGACTCCAGGTCTCCAGATTGCTGCCATTGTTATGTCTTTCTTCCTCAGTTTCTGGAACTTGTTCTCGGGTTTCCTCATCCCCAGGACTGTGAGTACAGAGTTTAAACATGAAACTTTATTATTAAGTCACAAAGTTTACATCTCTAATGGCATGTTTGGTACATTTGGACAGTACAATGAACAAGATTTTTACTGTTTTTCGTAATGCTGTTTAATCCACTCTACCAAACACATTATAAAAGTTTCTTGGAAGCTGACCTTTTTTTATGACTGCAGCAAATTCCAATATGGTGGAGGTGGTACTACTGGGGTTCGCCTGTTGCTTGGACAATTTACGGTCTAGTCGCCTCTCAAGTTGGCGATAAATCTTCTCTATTAGAGGTGCCTGGAGCTGGTAATATGACAGTGAAGGCGTATCTTGACGAAAGCTTGGGTTTCAAAATCGACTTCCTTCCAGTTGTAGGCATAATGCATATAGTTTGGGTTCTCATTTTCTTATTCGGCTTTGCCTTTGGCATCAAGTTCTTCAACTTCCAAAGAAGATAAAAGAGCTTAGCAGATAGCAGTGTGAAACAAATAACATAAATGCTTCTTGTTTTCCCCAATCCACTCCCATTTTCCCCGCTGTGTACATTAATTATTGTGTCCATATTTTCTGGGTCTTGTAGTCTGATTTTGCTGGCACATTGAGATGTGAACGTGCTTGAAAGAAAGGAGAGTGCTTTTAAGTAATTTATACATACACAGATCTTTTTGTAAGACCGTGTCTTTGTTGATTAAACTATTTTCCGTGTATAACAGAAGATAGGACCAAGCACTAAAATGTCATCTAGGACAAAATCACGCTCAAGTATTCTACTCGGTGCATATTCTTTTTCAACTTGTACAAAATATACTCTAAAATCGACTATGCTGTTTATGAATGTTTTATCGACAGAAATATGGCAAAAATTTCGTTTATACCCTTTATTTCTCTCGGAAAATTAAAAAATTTAACGTAAAAAACAAAACACAACAAATTCTAAATTTCCTCACTTTCTGAACCATCGGAGCTTGAACTGTCGTCGCCTCTACCATGGGCAGTGCCGTTTGCCATAGCTCCATTAGCCTCTTTTCCTTTAACACCTTCATCGTCTTCACTGTACTCACTCTCGTAATCATCATCATATTCATCTTCCTCGCCCACCCCATCACCACCATCCTCTAGTGCCGGTAACTCGTCTGCAGCAACCATACCCCTCGTCCCTGCTACCCGGCTACGTTTCAAAACCTTCAACTTAATACTAGACTTTGCATCACAACCAATCCATGAATCGCATAGGCAGTAAGAAGTCAGGTTGTGGTTTCCCTCTGCAGGAGCCTGAAACTTGGACATCACTAGCCGAGAACCAGCCTTAACTCTATCAATTGCTTCTCTTACATCTGCATTTATTTCCCTCGCACTAGCACCCGACCCCTCCTTCAACTCCTGAATTGTTTTTGTTGCAGCAATTATTGCCGTTGCTTCGTCTACAAAATTTACCTTCTGAGAGATCCACACATCATTTGACAATGAGTCTGCAAGAAGTAACCAGAAATTCTCTTCTTTTTCGAGAGGAAAGTAAGGAGCATGTGGAAGAGCACCAACTAAGCCATTGCCACGGTTAAGAGTAATCCAAGCCTGCATTGTTACAATATCACCCTCTTGTATCCCCTCTTCACCTTCTGTCTCACATGTTATATCAATTGAAATAGAAGGCATCATTTCAATTACTATCTCCACATCTCAGGATTCATCCGCAGAAAAACTAGCAGCCTGAGTCAACAGCTCTGCACGCTCTTCTGGTTTCATGTCTCGAAGATCTTGTAATGTGCGTACTTTCTGAACAAATAACAGAAGACAAAAACAGTTGAGCCCAATACATCGCCCATGGGAACAGAATACACGTGGAGAGAATATATTGGGACTTCCATGTTACCAGTGTGAAACATTGTAATAGTACAGTAGTAGTCAGAGGATTACACCATCCTACCTAGATTTCAATGACCATCCAAGACCTGTGCGTGATGCGGTCAAGAAGATAGATGTGCTAATCGTGAAGGGATGCAATGGTCTCAAGAGAAGCATTTGTGGATTTAAGATTATTGTTTGAAGCATAGTTATTAAAACTGGCCCAGCCTGGCCGAGTCGGCCCGAAACCTGCCAAATAGGGAATAGTGCCGGCCAGTTTGTACATTTTGATCAGAAAGCATATGAACCGGTTAAGAACCAATAAAACTGGCAAAATCATCCGACAGCCCGGTTTTTAAAAACACCCAGGAGTCAGCAGGCCCGGCCCATACACAAAAATTTATACAAAAGTACATGTTTGTCTGAAATATAGATTCGAACTTGAAAACACACACACACACGAACTGCAGAAACTTAAAAGTTTTAATTTTAATCACTTATAATTTTATTTAGGAAAATTTCAAACTTGATGTGTAATTTAATAGTAATTATAACACACAATAATAAGTATACACAAATAAAAAAAAGGAGAGAGAGAGAGAAACAAAAATTGTTTGGATGTATGAATCAGCAATGACCCATCGGTTAAACCATTGACCCACCGGTTGAATCAATGACCCGATGAATTATTCAGGTCGATGATCGGGTCAAGTCTAATAACTATGGTTTGAAGTGTATTTAACATCATTAACAAAAGAATTGCAATCATCTTTGGCGAAGAGCAGAAAATGGTGCAATGCAGATGACGGCGTCAAACAACATTGTTATTTAAAAGACATGCATATGCACACATAGAGAGGCACACAGACATAAAGCACAGAGCCAGAAGGAGATCAACCTTTCTGGAGATCTTTTTTACAACAGACTCAGTGAAGTGTGGCAGCTGCAAAAAGGGACCATATCCTTCGCCAGATCCCCCGGTTGCTTTTCTTGCACTGAGGGGAACAGCCTGCATGTATAAAAGAATTTTGCAAATGTAAATGGACCAGAAGGGCAATTGTATAATTTCACAGGATTCTATAGGCAGCTGAGCTTCCTAATTGACATACTAACGTCTTGGAGTCAAAAAGCATTTTAGTAGCAGAAATTCTAGACCAATCTCAGAATCAAGATTTTCTTAATTTTGAAATTTCATGAAGTCGTTGTCTAATGGTTAGAAAAACTAACAGGCAATAGATAATATTTATTCTTTCATAATTATCAAAAGAAGTAACTAACACAAATTGTAAAATTAAAAATATTTCTGAAGCTTGTTAGAGTGCTTCTAGTAGCATTACCTCAGGATTATTGTCTGTTGGTAGTTTTTCTCACATCTTCCCAACTTTTACCCTTATTCCCTTTAAATCTCTCATTTTCCCCGAGTAATCTGATGTATAATCAATTTTTTTCAACCAAGAAAACAATACACCCTTGATAACTATAAGGTATTGCACAGAGAGCTTTAAAGATCCTTTCAATTAGAAAAGCATGAGCACCTCGCAATGGATGATGAGTGTCATCTATTTTTATAATGAAATCAGGTTGGATATCATTTGATGCTTTTTCACAGGCTTTTTTGGGTCTAATGTTCATATTTCATTTTAGGACAACAGAGGCCAATGTACTTGTATCTGTTTTTACTATATGTGACAATGTAATAATTAACTCTGATTAAAAATCTACACCCCTGGGATAACAAATTTTTCATATTATGGGTCACGACAATGTTAATTGACCTTGAGGTCTGACATGCTCCCCCTTCATATTGTCATTCTTAAACTTCATTTTGGATGTCCATAAAAAATTTGTTCTACTTAACTCAAATTTGTTATATCATACTTTTACCTTAATAAAAAAAAAATTAATGAAATCATCATTTTATCATGATTTGAAATTTTGGGTTAGAAAAGTGACATGGAAAATACAATTCAAATGCCACTGTTATAACAATATACAGGAAAAGTAGGCCTTCCAAAATATGGCAAAAATTAAGGGGCGGAGAGAGACAGGTCTTTTTCTACAATACGCAGAACTTCAAAATCAGTTAAACTATTCTATAACTAGAAGAATTCATTTTTATACAAAAACTTCTGACAAATTCCCTAAACTAGCCGAATAATAGTGAATTAACAAAGTTTAGAATGAGTTAAGCACGTATCAGGTTTTCTTCTTTCTTTCATAAAAAATATTATAAATCAAATGATGGTGCTATGTTACTAGTTATGCTTCCTATCATATTTAGTCTCGAAAAATACACTAGAGTGGAGCAATACCTGGATGATACTCTGAGATAGCTCAACCACCCCGATTGCAGGTCTCAGCCACCCATGCCCCTGTGGAGTGCGTGGTATAATTGCCATCTGCATGGAGAAAAAAATTTCATTACAATCATCAACAATTATATAAAGTCCAAAAAATAATTGTAACCTACAATACTAAAATAGTTTTAAGTCAAAAAACATTCAAGGCCGATGCCTAGCTCAAGTGGTAAGAACAAAGTCTTCCCAAGCCAATGGACAGAGTTCAAGGGGGAGGGGTAAAATCCTTTGATCCCCCTTTTGAAAAAAAAAAAAAAGGTTGAAAAGACAGATCTTCAGGCTAGTTATTGCCCTCCCTTTCTCATTCTGCATCATCTCAAGTGTTCTCTGCCAAGGACCTGGCATGTTTGAACATTGGAGGGGCAGTCTAAGAACAAAGTAAACTGAGAGCTTCATATATTTAGATACTTGATGGATAGAATGAGTAAAGAGTTGACCTTAGTGCAGCTTGGGAAAGTTTAAGAAAGCACCATACACAAACAATTCATTTAAAATGAAATCACCAAAAAAGGAAAAGGAAAAACTAATTTAGAGAAAAGGATAGAAAGAAGTACAAACACCATATGTCAGACAGAAATGTGAATAATAATAATAAAACCTTCATCAATTCTTCAAGAAGTCGAGGTGCAAGGGCAAGTATCTGTTGAAATCACGCTGCAAAGATGGTGATAATGCTGCAGTCTCACGGGTCAAATGGGCTTGAATCAACAATTCATTCTGCAAACAGAAACCAGCTATCTAAGAAGGGTACCCCTATCAAAGCTTTCAAACTTGTGAAGAGTAAGCACATCACCTTTACTAAAGCAGGATGCTGCTTCCAAAACTTAGCTTGTTCTTGCCGGATGTTTCTGGGGTCTAGATTCAACTCACTCCTGACTAACACAAACAATTTCTGAAGAGATTCTTCATCAGTACGACGAACTGGAATTTCCATGTATTCAGCAGCCCTAATGAAAACATCCATGACCTTGCTGTACCATCAAGGCAACATAAGTGAGAAGCATAGCAAAACAAAAACATAATTAACGGTTATACAAGACAAACAGACAAAAAGCAGGGGATTAAGAAAGAAGCTTAAGGAAATTAAATACAGAAGATACATATGAGGACTTAGCCATGTGATTCCATGAAATAAAGCAAAATGTTCCCATTCCCCAATCTTACAGATACAAGAAATAACAAATTCAATCATCCTTATCATTAGACAGGACACTTCAAAGTACAAACCAATCAGATATATTCAAATTGTACCAAACACAACAAACCTATAAATTATATTAACATTAACCTTTCTCCTTTCTAAACCATGCCTATGTTTGGCTCATGTTTATAAATTGTTTATGAACACTCAAGTCACTTCATATCCACACATTTCGGAGGGCAAGTACTATCCACTTGTCCACCACTCATTTCTATCTAATTATAATTTAGATTGTTTATAAACACTTCCCGAACATGCTTAGCTTAACATAAAAGCTAGCTAACACCACATATCTTGGAGCTAAAGAAGGCTTCATGAAGTGGTAATAAGCATATATTGTCTGATGCATGACGAAATTTCCTGTATATTTTGATGACTTTGACAAGTATATGACAGATATTGTCAGGGGCAAAATAATACAAACGCCCACAATTCCAATTAAAAGTATTCCTCCAGATGCACCATCAATGTTAAGAAGGAACTGAGGGAGAGCAATCCCCATTTGAAGCCCCTGACAAGAAATAGATTCAAGAATTTCATCGGTAAACAGTCTCCAGATTAATTTCACCTTTTAGAAAGTAGAAGAAAGCAAGAGGCAGCTTCTCTCGCCCCTTGTAATGGAAGTGAGCTACCTGCCTGCCATCGGGATGGCCATATTTCTCAAAGTTCTCACGTGATACTGGATCTGTTAGAGCCTGATAAGCCTTTGAGATATAATCCACAAAATACTTGTGTGCCTCTGCAGCAAGGAGTTCACAAGTTATTTAGCAAGTCAAAAGGCATACACTGGATTTATTAACAAAGTAAATGCATGCTCTCATAAAACAACTTCAACCTGGATCAGGATTTTTATCAGGATGGTATAAGATAGAAAGTCTCCTATATGCCTTCTTTATTTCTGAATCTGAAGCTCCAGTTTCCACTCCAAGAATGCTGAATGGTTCAAAAATTTGGTTCTGGGAATAAACAAGTTATTTAAATTTCAAAAGGAGCAGATCAAATAATCAAAAACCTCAAACAAACTAAAAAATTGTGGTTGTCAGGCTGTTTATTTTATTAACTAGTTATACTCCTTCATAACACATCTATGGAGAACTCCACAACAAGATTTTACAACTTGATAGCAACCACCAGAATAGTGTTATGCACATGCATGTCTAGTTAATAGTTCAATCTCTGGAATTCGCTGGCAGTAAGTCAACCGAGTCCGATCTCAATAAGATCATATTGGTGTACTCTCCAAATAAAAAGAGCAGATCTCAACAAAAGTTTGTTTGATTCAAATGAAATGGCGAGAACTATCCCGCCAGTAAGTAGATGCATCACCGCTAACCACCTGAAGTAAAGAGAATCGAAATTCTAGAAATATAACGTGTAGAGTTTTTTTGCGGGAGAATCCNAGTAGATGCATCACCGCTAACCACCTGAAGTAAAGAGAATCGAAATTCTAGAAATATAACGTGTAGAGTTTTTTTGCGGGAGAATCCCTCAGTTTGGGCCATCCCGTTTGATGTTAGGTCAGAGGATGGACAACAACTCAGGCAAATAATGTTGAGAAGACTATTTCCGGGTCCCAAATGATCCATGGAGTTGGATCCAGTGAAATTGAAGAGAAGATTTTTTTTTTTTCCCTTCTTGAATGGTAGTTTTCTGCGACAATCACATTGATTACTTTTTATGGTGGAGATGAGGCGTCTGGGGTTGTGGAAGCAACAAACTTTCTCTTCCCATCTCAGGTCATACTCTGGTGCGAGTGCACACTAAACACCGCTTAGCCTAAAGATGATGACATGCTAAGCCGTTCTATGCTTTCCCCGTTTCATAGCCGACTTCTGTTGAGACAAAGAGGTCTTTCATTCTGGGTTATGACCTGTCCTCTCCTTTCCGACTTCTATCTATTGCTAATGTTGGTGTATTGTGAAAATCTTATAAAACTCAAAAAGTACTAAGACAAGAGTTGGGAAAGCAAGCAAGAAGGAGAGGCTAGAAAAGGCGAGGAAAGGGGTTCTCCACCACTAAGAAAGATTGTGTCCATGATCCGGTAATCTAAGCCTTGCTTCTTCTGGTTGGCATGTATTAGCCTGTGCTTCGATGGAGTCAATGCGAGAAGCAGGACCATTTTGCTAGCCTCTTAGTGAGGTGCAAGGTCTTTTTCTTTGCTTCTTTTTAAGAGCTCAAGTGCATCAAGGACTGATTTTCATTTCATTATAACCAAGGACATATAAATGAAGTCCCATGTGGAATAATTGAAAAAATAGCATGTACCAAACTGATTTTCATTTCACTAGAACCAATGACGTATAGATGAAGTCCCATGGGGTATAATTGAAAAAAGTAGCACCAAATTGCATAACATATACAAATAGTTAAATACAGCTATGTATTCATAGTGCATTTCAAAATATGTTAGCCAAAGCTCAGATCCAACTCTCAAGTCTCAGTACTCCATGTTCGCGATCAAACTGAATAACATAATAGCAACTTTTGTGTTCACAGCGTAACAGAGAAATATGAAGGACACATGAAGTACCTCGGTGCTGATATGTTTGATATAGTAAACCAAGACTGCCATGAGGATCCAAAGCAGCACGAGGATCAGGTTACTGTATGTTGAAAAGTTGGAAATCTGAAAATTTAAATCAAAATGAATAAAATGATGCCACTATAGCCGTGATGCATAATAAAGTGTATCGTCTGCCATGAGTATTATCAAACATGATACTTAAAGAACACGTTGTTGAACCAGAAACTTACTCTTTTGAATATAGATTTGCGATATTTTCCCGAGCGAAAGCAAACTGAACACTGGCAATTAATATTCATGGCCTTTTTTGATGCAGCACGATATAACTTGACTATTGTGTACGGCACTAGAGGCAACGCCATTAATGTCAAGATAAAGATAGGGAAAAGTGCGCTATTCTCTTCTGATGCAGCCATAATGAACTTCTAGTTTCACAAAATCCAACGAGGAGTTGTACTTTATTCTTCTGAGACAAAGCTCCCTGGCTATATTACCTAAATAATTTTAACGAGCGAAAAACAAATCAAACACCAACTTTGCACGACAGAACCTATATACTGTGATTCATCTCAGCAAAGTATATTTTTAAAATAAACAAAGATCCTGACTTGGACAAAAATTTTGAAAAAATATTTTGTAAAAAGTGATTTTTTTTTCTTTTCTATAATGTATGGTTAAAAAGTTTGGGTTTGCGTGTAAAGTTATTTCATTGGGATCACGTGCAGTTGAAATGAATTTGAGGACGTGAATTTTAAAATGTCAAACTGGAGCTAAATAAATAAGAAAGTGATTTCCATTTTGCCTCAGTTTTTTTCACAAGTTTCGATCTTATAATCATTTATGCAGGACACGTATTACTTTTCCGCACCAAGTTTTAGCAATATAGAATTCAATTAGCATTATCCAATTGGTTTGATTTGAATTATCCTGAGAAGCAAATACAGTTCTTTTGATCATTTCTTCGCCTGTACCAGCAGTAGCATCAATACACAGTACGGACTTCGTCCTCATTTTATAGATGCATATGACTAAAGAAATCGAAATCAAACAACAAAGTTGAAATATATATTAATAATTACAAAGAATAAAAGACATGTTAAAATATTTTTTGATAGGTAAAGGACATGTTAAAATATGGTTATGAAATACTATTACCTGGTCGAAATATCGCCGGAAAGTTGAATATAACTGTTCAGAATCAACTCCGGTGAGATAGATAGAGAAGAAGAAGTTGTCCCCATAGAATAATTAGCCCTAGATCTTTTGTGGAGTGGCGTTAGTAAAAATTGTAAAACGTCCTTCCTTTGCCCTTGTGCAAAGCATCCCGTTTCAAAATTTTGTATTTTCACGTTTAGCTGATAAACGTAGTTTTCATCAATTTTATTCAATTTTTTAATTAAAAATTATAAAATAACAAATATACTCACCTATTTAAATAAAATAAAAAGAAAAGAGGAAAAAATAAACAAGAAGTTGCAATCATACTCCCATTTTAAATAAATAAAATTCCAAATAAATTAAATTAAGAGAGAAAAGAAAAATCTTCTTTTTCTTTCACCCACTCCCACTTTCATTCCTACCCCCACTAAAAATTGAAAATAGTACTTTTGGGTCCTTCAAATTCCATAAATTTTTGGAGGTAATTTTCTAGTTTTGAAAATAAAGTTTGTGGAGAACGATGTTAATGGTGGTTGGTCATGTTGCAAGCACGGCGAAGGCGATGAATCAGTAGTTTCAAGTAATTTACAATATTTTAATTTTTCCTTGTGACGCTGATAGTACTTCCGCAGTCACCGCCTTCAAGTCATCGGGTAATTAAATCACTCTTTCTTTGTTCATGTTGTGTAAGTCAAAAGTTGATTTTGCTTTGTTGTGTGAGCTCATATGAGAATGAATTGGCTGCAAATAATGTGTATCCTCTTACATATATTCAAAGGAAGGAGCTTGAAAGACAAGCCATGATCTACAAGGCTTATTAGGACAAAATGTCCATACGTTTAGTCTTTTGTGTGAAAATAATCCTTATGTTTTCAGTTTTTTGCATTTTTCACTCCTGTGCTGTTGATCTTCTCTTTCCTGCACCATCAAACCCTTCAATTTCCTGCAAATCGACTCTTCTTTTTCTTCAATGATTTGTTCTTTTTACACTTTTGGTACTCAATCGGATATGAATTTTAAAAAAATGTTTCTTGGTATTAGTGTTTGAGTGTGGTGATTGGCGTCTGGAAAGGTACAAGCGAACGAATAATGAAGGTTCTCGAGAGATGTGGTGCCTCATCACAAGTACTGTGAATGTCACTTGCAAAAAAGTCATTCCCGTTCAAGAAAGCTTGTGGAAGTCGAGAACAACACCACTGGCAATAACGAGAAAAACAACCCTCTTTTGTTAAATTCTAAAACTGATCTAAGTATTTCTACATCCTCCGATAAAAAAATACAAGAGATTGATTTTTAGTATTTCTCAATCTATTTTATGTTTTGTTTCGTTGTGAGGTGAGGGTGAGGGTGAGGGTGAAGGTGGGCTTTTTTTATTTTTTTTTTAATTTAATTTATTTGGGATTTATTTGTAATTTTTTAAAGAAAATTGGGAGTATTATTACAATTTGTTCTTTTTTTATTTATTTAAATAAGGTGTATATTTGTCATTTTATAATTTTTAATTAAGAAATTAGATGAAAATGACATTTTCCCTAATAAAATGTGGAAATAGAGGTGAAAATGTAAAAAATTGAAACGTAAGAATGTTTTGTGCTAATAAGTCAAAATAAGATTATTGTATGCTTTGAGACAAGCTGTGGAGGCATGGAGTCTTGGACACGAAGCAAAAGCATAGTCCGTGGATCTATAGACAACAAACAAAAAATGGGCCCTAAGGCTCGAAAAGGAAGAATCAAGGGAACGCGCTTTTTATTTAGGAAAATTACACGAAACCATAAATTTTAAATTTTCATTTTAGTAATAAGGTACAAATATTTCTCTTTCAAAAATGAGGTACATTCCACCCTATACCAAAAAATTTGTAACCATCTCTCCATCGTCTTACCATCCCTAATTCTTCCCCCTATCTACAGAATTGCTTCCTCTCCCTACTCTCTTTCTATCTATGGTTATGTGCATCGCCATCACCAACTCTGACCTACGTCATTGTCATTGCTACAGCACGTGCTTCAACCATGAGCTATCGCTTCAGTTTCCTCTCTATCGCATTGTCATCATCAATCGACTGAACACGACGATGAATGATTATCATAATGTAGATCTGGTTGATGGGACCGTTGTGATTGTGAGTTGGAAGTGGTGATGGTAGCAGTGCATTTGGATGTGTGATGGTGGATCTAAGGTACAGATGAAGTTCGCTGGTTGTGGATCGGGTTCAGGTTCAGGTGGCGGTGGCAGTGATGGTATGGTGGTTGTGGTGGTGGGTTGTA